>WAAG01027537.1:0-25240 GCA_013390105.1 Tichodroma muraria | reverse complement strand
GATTGTGGTTCCTGTTACCAAACTGTGAGAGTACACAAGGACAGCAGCTGTGCCAAATGTCCAGATACCGCAGTTCGCAGTGGGATAAAGAGCATGACACTGTTTATACTCAGTACTCTTCTCATATGTGGTAAATCCTCCATAATTATTTACTACAGAAGCCATTTTTCATAGGTTTGAGGGGAGGGGTTGAATGCTGAGTTAATTAATGCGTTTCTCCTACTCTCACTCTGCAGAGTTCTGGCACCGTGGCACTGGGCCACTGGGACTTCTTGTCTGTTTTGCCAAAAAATAAAATTGTTTTCCTGATGTTTTGGAGAGATTTCTTTTCAGACAAACAGTTCCTCTGCTTTCAGAATGTCTGAGACTGTCATTCATGAGAAGGTTGGGTCCCAGTTCAAACTGTTAGTGAAGAACTGCATCTTTCCAGTCCGTCACCACTCAAGGCAATGCCACACCAGGCGCTGGGAGCCTCCATTGTGCTTCCAGCCTGTGTTTCACAGCAGTGCCTTGGCAGGAACATGTTAAGCTTTAATCAAAGGGGCATGTTTTATTTCTATGAAGAAAATTCTGCTCTGAGCCTGAGGTTTTCTAATGAAGTTCAGACTTATTTGTCAGTTTTCAGTGAAAACCACTATTCACTATTTTATTTAGTGGCTCTTGTCTTCCTGACAGTCACCATGACTCCACACAATGATCCTATGATAAATTTTTCAGTATTTGCTTTTTGGAGCTAAAGGACATACTCTAGGAGCATTTGGCCTCCCTGAAAATGACATGGAGCTATTTTATTTTTATTTTATTTTAATTTTATTTTAATGTTTGATTTGTAGCATCAACTTAAAGGGCCAGAAGAAATGAATATGATTGTTTGATCCACTGCATATGCGTAAGAAGTGGTTGCTACTTTCCTTTGTGCTGATTGTTCCTGGTCAAGATAGCTTTACACAGTTGGAAAACTGAAGGTCAGATGGTTTAGGAAAGATTGACTAAACCAGGAAAATTATGGCCCAGACTATTCCACACTAGCTGGCTTAAGAAAGGAGAGAAGAAAAAACCCAACACATTGGTGATTTCAGAGCCTATTAGAGAGTAGGACTTCTGTGGATGGATTGAGAACAGATGCAGATTTCAGGCTAAAGGCCCAAATAAATACAATATCTGTGACAGTAACTTCAACACATAAGACTAGTAAAATATCATGTCTGCAGGGAAAAAACATACTTTTTAAATAAACAGATGAGCCCTATCTACAAAGCACATATAGATAGAATTTCCTAGAAGTGTGAAAGGTAGACTATGAAAAAATTATTTGGAAGAAGAGAATAAAAACAGATCAGCAGGAAAACTGAAGCTCAGTACATTTGCTGTCAGAGAACCATCACTCCCTTTTTGATTCCTCAGTAGCAGAGGAAGACACAGAGGTTTTTCTCTGCTGCTTCAACTTCTTTCCTCTTAGGAAAATAGTTTATTAGTTTAGTTTGAAAATTCACATCTGTTTTATACAAACTCCATGAGTATTTTAAACTTCAGCTATAAATGCTGTTAAGACATCATTTGCTGCTCACAGGATGGTTTATGATTGGGATCACGTACTCCCTTCTTGAATCAGGAAATTAAGCCAGAAATCCCTATCTTGATAATGATCTCTGAAATCAGTGACAAACTGAGTCTCATCATCTCTGAGCTGGGCCTTCCAGGCTGCTGGTCCCTCCCAGTCACTCCATGAGCTCAGGAAGAGGAATGTGTGGGGAATGCAAAGGTACCAGCCTCGAGAGACAGAGAGAGCTTTGGCATTACAGGTTTATTTTATTAACTTGTCTGTTTGTAAGTAATTTGTTTGTTTTCAAAATCTTCCTACTTCCCTTTCCCCAAACTAACTTAAACCCAAGTAAGCATCCTGTTTAAAAGTAAATAAATAAACAAAAAATCTAGCTATGTAATCAAATCTCAAGTATCTTGCTTATGTAAGTGATCTGAACCAAGCCAGCATAAAAAATCCAGAGTTCGGGAATTTTATATCATTAAGTTCTAGGTCTTGATTTTAAAAGGATTTTTTTTCATTGTTTGCTGTAGACACCTTTGAAAAATAGTTGTTGTACAGGGGTAGAGCATTTTGAGGTATTTTCTAATTTCCTTCCAACACTGCAGCCCCTATCACTTGGATTGTATTCAGGCTTTCTTCTCTTTCTTCCTCCCAGGGCTACTCAGAATCTCTTGGTTCTTTACCCTTCAGAAACTGAAGATTCAGCAATACAGGAAACTGAACCAAACCTTCTAGGTTTAATCCTGACAGATATTTTCCATGATGATTTAGGAAGTCACCATCTCTTTCGTTGATTCATAGCTGCCATGGAAGAGATGCTGATAATTCCCCACCTTGAAGGACCATACCATAAATAAGACAAAAAGTTGAAAAAAGCTGCATCTTGCATAAGTTTTAGTGCCTTGGTTCATTGGTATTTTGGAAACTGACTTTTTTACCTGAGCTGGATGATCGGAGCTAAACTTCAGTGGTCTTACAGAATGAAAGCTCTGTCTTTGGGGCATTTGAAATGCATGGTTGGTTTTATTTTCCTCTTAATTTTTGTATGCTGGCTGTATTTACATTTTATGCCCAGATGGTTTTCTTTAACTTCTTAGTATAACATACATGTAACATCTTGCAAAAGCTTTGTTTTCTTGATTTATGCCTCTGTGTTTGAATAGTTTGAAAACTTTGTTAGGGCACCTAACGGGGAAACTGCTTTTTTAGAACTGTGGATGGCTGTTCTCTGTCAACAGAGAACTGGAAACTTGTGATTTGTGTGTGTTGTTGGACAGGATTACAGTCATGTCATGCTGGGGGTTTAAATTTTATCCTTGAAGAAGCCTAAATCCTTTACCTTCAATTGAAAATGTTCTTTTTTAGCACATTAATAGCTCTGAAATCAAGGATCAAGTAAGGAATTTATATTTTTCATAAGGAAACAGATTCTTCCCATATAATAAAATGAGCTGATAAGTGTGACATGAACTATTCATGAAAGGAAAATCCAGCTTTAGGTAGAACTCAAAAAGCTCATTGAGTAGATTAAAAGCCTGTAAATACCACTGGCTACAACCACCTTGTACACAGAGTTACTGGAAGAAAGGTTTGTAAAGAAATATTAATAGAAAATTCTAAAATTACTCTGCAATCTGATGTGCAAGTCAGACGTCCTGCATTTTAAGAGATAATTCTGTTCTATGAGTAAAAGCACCTGCTTTGTAATGGCAGACTGAAAAATAAGCATGTAAGGATTTCTACCTGTGGTGTTAAATGGAACTGGCAGTTGAGACTGTTCTCAAAACAAAGTAACAGAGGTTTTCTCTCTTCTGCATCTGGGGAGGGCCTGAGGGCTTTTGAGATTATTTGAGAGATGAATTAAAATTGTGAATTAAATTATGCAACTGGCACAAGGAATTGATTTCTTATCGATTATGACTATGCCAGTTATAAAGTGGTTTAGCTGCAGTGACTAACAAGTATTTCTGTTCCATTGTTGAACAAAATGAACTAGAAATGTTCACCAGCAGTGGAGTGCTCTCAAAAGGTCCTGTTGTCAGAGTTCCATTTCTTTTAGGGAAAAGAAGAGTAGAAAAGCATTTTGTTTTTGTATAATGTGAATGTAGCAGAAATCAGGCCAGGTACATCAAATTTACTGTAAATTTGCCACCTAAACTCTGAATTCTGAGCTGCATTGGTAGAGTGAAGATATTGGCAGTTACACCTTTCCAAACCACTGAGAGCTTTTCATAGAGGAAGGGCTTCTGTGCAGCCCCAAGGAGATGAGATCTATTCCCTCCTTTCAGTCTGAAAATCTTTCCATATACACTTGTTTGCAGCTCACACCCCCTTCAGCCAGTGCTTAGAGGAAAATACAATATGTCAAATTCACTACGTTAGTAAAACGTCATTCGCAAAGTTGGAAATGGGAATTTTCACTAAATCAGGATTTGGAAGTTTTGTAAACCCGCTCTCTGCATTCATCTCAAACACCAGCACATGCCAACGCTAGGAACAACCTGAGGCATGATGGGATCTGCAGCTTTGAGTGGAAGAACAAGTCTTATTTTCAATGACCACAACCTTTGTGCTTGCCAGGGTCGTACAGCCCTGCAGACCAGCATTGGGAAAGTATGAATTTTTATGAATCAGTCTTATGATCAATTAATTTAGTTGGAGAATTCAAATCCTTTTAGTCTGTTAAAAAACTACTAGGATTTCATTGCTTTTAGGACTTCTTTACATTCCTTTTTTTTGCAGAATAGCACATGATTTCCCATAACAACAGAAAAAAAAAGACTCATAGACTGAGGATCCCTTGAAGCCATTTACTGTGTTCTGTATTATTTTTTTATTATTATTTTGGAGATGATTGTTTTTAAATGCAGACTTGTGGTCTGTTTTAAGTTGCGCTGTACTGTGAAACCTTTGTCTCCCAAATGATGTTAATTCTCCCTGCATCCCATAATTGTGATTTCTCACTTGTGGGGGAGGGAGAGTACCTGTGAATACATTCCAGTTCTGTAAGGTTCCCCTTAGGAACGCTGCTGGAACGCCAGCCCTGAGCCTTCCCAGAACAATGTGGGATGAATTTAACTTTTCAAGGGGCAAAGATATTTAAAGCAATACAAGCTATGTAAAGAACTTAGGGATAGTCAACTAAATAGTTTTGTGTTGACTCCAGCTCTTATTGTCATGCAGTGATCAAGGGAAGGAATATTCATGTGAGGACACGTGAAAAAATGGCTCTTTCCTTTTGTATATCTTAGGGGCTCTTTTAGACTCGGCCTTACTGTAACACAGTTACTGTTGCCACAGTCCAATCTGGAATCTTTCCATCAGAAATGCTATTTTGATCGCTGACTTCTAAATGGTTCATATCTCATTGTTCTGACATTTGTCACATCCAGAGCTTGGGAGGCGAAGTAAATCCCCTTTAATTTTAGATGGATTCTTTGCAATGCTAAACGCCAGATTTGGTTTTGTTTTGGCTTAAGATTTCTATTGGTTTCTGAAGCCAGAGACATCAGGGAGTTGCAGGGGTGGGTGGCACAGTCACCTGAATGGTTCAAGTGACCTGGCGTGGGAGGTGTGCCTTGCTGCAGAATAAGACATGCTGTGTTACCCCACAGACAATGTCACCAGTGCTCTGCAGGTGCTCTGGAGCTTCCCTCTAGGAAGTCCATGGCAGGCTGTGTTTCCAGCCCTGGGACAGTCGATTCCAGATGTGTGGGACACCCCTCCGAGGGAAAGGAAACTGCGTCCTGCCCTCCGCTGCCAAAGGGGTTGAGGAAGGCGCAAGAGGAGTCATTTGTGGCACCACTCCAGGTCATAGTAAAGGCCCAGCATGTCCAGAACAGCAATTGGCAGTTCTTAAATACTTGTT
The DNA here is from genome assembly GCA_013390105.1 of Tichodroma muraria. Lineage (NCBI taxonomy): Eukaryota > Metazoa > Chordata > Aves > Passeriformes > Sittidae > Tichodroma > Tichodroma muraria. The sequence continues at coordinate 19,826 of WAAG01027537.1, read as the reverse complement.
TAACCCTAAACAAGACCTGGAATATATTTAGCCACGTATTGGTTCCCAGCAATAGGACTGCGCTGGTTTCAGCATCCCAGGATTATCCAGAACTTTCAGAATTCTCAAAGACCACTGTAATAACGGGACAGGGGAGGGAAAGTGTCCTCTCCCTAGGGAAGGTGTCGCCTCCCCAGCTGGCTCGGGGGACAGGTTAGAGTGTAGTTGTTGATGGTTCCCGCAGGTGGCTCCCGCTGTCCCATCCTGTGCCAGCGTTACAAAGTGCAGCGACAGGAGACCTCAGCCCAGTTCCCACGGGACAAACTGCACACCAGGGAACGCGCGCTGCAAGGAAGGTGTTGCATGATGCAGCTCTAAGAAGAAGCACATTAACTCTGAGAGCAAATAAATGCACACTGTGACCAGCAAGTGGGAAATTTATCTAACAGGAGCAGCTGAGGCAGCTGGGGGGGCTCAGCCTGGAGAAAAGGAGGCTCAGGGGGCACCTTCTGGCTCTGCACAACTCCCTGGCAAGGAGAGCGCAGTGAGCTGGGGTTGGTCTCTTCTCCCAGGTAACAAAGGACAAGAGCAAATGGCCTCAAGCTGCACCAGGGGAAGTTTAGACGGGAGCAGGAAAAATTTCTGCACTGGAAGGGTTGTCAAGCTTGTCAACCTGACGAGCTGTTGAACAGACTACCCAGGAGAGCAGCGGAGTCACCATCCCTGGAAATGTGAAAAAAGTGTGCGGGTATGGCACTTGAGGAGATGGTTTAGTGGTGAACAAGGTGGTGGTGCTGGTTTGGTGGTTGGACTTTATCTTAGAGGTCTTTTCCAACCTTAAGGGTTCTGTGATTCTCTGATTCTATAATATGTATTGTCAGAGCTATCCTAAAAACTCTCTCTTGATCCTATTGTCCAGGAGGCAAGGATAAAATTTCTCTCCTTCTGGCCCCATTTTTTTGCAGTGTCATTGTAATTAAACCAAGAATGGTGAGGGTGTTTTGGTTAGAGGAGCTCCTCTTACACAATGTGTTCTTGATGAACACAAAAGGGAACATCTGGTAGACAGAGCACACAGGCAATGCAATTACATTTTATAACTGATCCAGCATGGATGAATTTTCATAATGCATTAGTCACTACTGTGTGAATTAAGGTGGGGAGAAACAATGGATGTAGGCATAGAAAAGATGAGCATAGACATAATGTGGATTCCATGAATGACAGGCATATCCAGGGGAAGAACTACCTGATGGCTTTCTCTGAAGACCTCCTGTGTGTAATTACAGTAATTTACAGTGAGTGCTTGTGTTCTGGCTTCTGTTAAATATCCCAGAGGAGATATTCAGAAGATGTTACTGCAGTGGAACATTCTCTGGCTGCATTTTCCTTCTTTGCACTTTAAATCTTACAGGACCTATTGTTTCCCCAAAATGTTTTACCAATTCCTTTCCTTCCTAAAGGGAGTTCTTCCTCTGAGCATTTCTAAGCAGATCTTTCATATCATGTGTTCCAATCAAGCTTTTCTCCTGGTTCCATTGGTACATTGCCACTGAATTTAACTGGGCCACATTGTGTAATTGAGAACAGAAGATTGGTTCCTTTAAAGTTTCTGCACAAGTAATCTGTTTCTCCAATCAGGATTTTTTTCCACTGCTTGGAATTTCTTCAAATTTGTCAACATCTTCAGGGTAAGGAGGTTCTTCCAGTTCTAATACCACCTGAATTCTTTTTGAAGCACAGAACATGTTTCCACAGGCATGCTATTAATTATGGATATTTCCCTAATTCCACTTCTGTGAATATTGTCCAACAGTTCACATCTGCCTATCCACATCTGGTACAAATAAAAAAAGGTTTGGTGTTTTTCATATCAAACATGTAATAATGACCATTTTGCTTTTGTTCTTATTTTCAAATCAAAGTTTGTAAATCCTTTTTCATATAATCTTCTAAGCTCTACAATATTGGGCAGGATGAGGCAGTTTTTTTATGCTTTACTTCGGTATATTTACTTTCTTGCTTCTGGACAACCAGTGATTTGAGATCTGAGACCTTTTTATCATTTCCTTTTTCCATATTTGCTCCATTTGAAGCTAACATAGCCCATAAACAGAATCAAGAAAGTTATACAGAACTTTTTCATAAGTGGGATGAGTCGGAACACCAAGAACTAGTGGGCTCCAGAGGCTGTGATGGCTTTTTGTGTCTTCCATTTGAGGATCTCAACGCAAATGATTCCCAATGTGAGCAACAGGAGCATTAAGAGGCACTGTGGAGCTAATGGTTGAATTACTTTTTAAGGAGCGTAATTTTACCTGTTCTTCCTCCCAGCCAAAACACAAACATGTATGTGCACAGAACCCTCTGAATTGCTGCTTGTGCCAATCTCGTAATTGCATTTGTACTTACAAGTTTGGAGATTTGAGGTAACTGTTCCAGTCCTGGCTCAGCTTCCCAGTGAAGTATTGCTCTTCTCAGACTGTGGTTTCCTAACACAGGTGGGAACAACCTTGGCTCCCTTTTCCCCATTTAGTTGTTCACCTCAGTTGCTGCCAAAGCATGTTACGGAAATCAATTTTGATTTTTTTTTTTTTTTTAATTAACCATTTTGATGGAGAGGAAGAAATCCCTGTAACAGCTTCTTTTTACAGAGGAGAAAGGACAACAGCTCAGCTGAGGGATCCTGTCATACTCCTGGCTATGTGTTTGAAACAGAATGTTTAATTTGGGCATGTGCAATGAAATAAGGATGTTTTCAAGAAAAATCTGACTGTGATATGTATAATACAGAATGATAAATCATAGGTTTTTAGATACAAACACTGATTATAGCTCTATCAGTGTAAAAAGGGTGTGGAGGGCTGTGGATGTGACTTAAATTTTTCCCTGCGAATACCTCTGTAATGTGTAAGAGGCTTTGCTTTGCAGAGGTTAAATGGAAAGCAGAAAGTGCAATTGAAGCCTGACTCCATCAAGGCTTAGCTGTCTGTGCTGGTCCAGAATGTCTGACCTCAGCAGCAGAACCTGACTGGCCGTCACAGTCAGCTGGAAAACAAGACCACAGGAGGTTATGAAACAGCTCCCGTGGCTCTTATCCAATCCCTCCTTTTGTTAATGGCATAAGAATCTTTGAAAAGAATCAGAGTCTAGTGTATCCCAACTAGCTCACTCTGAAGCCCTTCCAGTCCTGGCCGAATTAAGAACATGCTCCTGGAGTTGTACTCCGCACTGCTTATTTTATCAATCAGTGAATCAAAAACATGCGGCAGATGCACGTGCACAAACCTTGTGATGCTTTAAAAAATGGATTATAGATTCATGAATTGACTCTGTTAGAATCACCTTGTTTAGCATTGGGTTTTGAACCCTGACCGTCATTAGGGACTGGTAATGAGACTTCTATAGTGAGGGTTTTAAAGCTAAAACAGTCTATACATCCATGGCATGAGAATTCTCTTGGACTACTTTGCAAAGTACCCACAAATTTGTTCAAGTGAGTCAATCCCTTGTTTAACTGGCTCTTGCCCCTCTAAACCTCAACCATTACATAAATGCAGAACATATTCAGGCAGTTGTCATGAGTAGTCAATAGGTATTTTGACTGTGAGAAAGAAAACCACTTTTTTATGTTTAAGTACTTAAGAGGATGGCTTATAACCAAACTGTGGTAACATTACAGCTCCCTGGAAGACACAGCCTCTAAGTACTTCTACGTGACATTTATCCAGTTCCACCAGGACTCTTTAAATCAGCTGTAAAAATCTCAAAGTATTTTAAAGTCTAAAACAAAAAAACCACTATTGACCCTTTCATCCATGTGACTCATGGAGTGCTGATAGTAAATGAAAAATACAGGCCAGAAGTCTTAATCTGTGGCCATAATTCCACACAAATCCTTAAAGTAAAATTAATAGTTTAACAAAGCTACTTAACTACAGGAAAACTATTACAACATAAACTCTGATGAATGGGAACAAATTTGGTTGTGCAAATAAAACCTGGGCAGGACACAAAACCAGGTTTAGGTGTGGTTTTAGGTACCACTCTCTGTCTGTATCAGCAGGGTATGTACTGAAGCACTAAATATACTAGAAATTGTGTTTTGGGGAAGATGCTGACAAACAAGGTTTTATGGGTAAAAATAGGACTAGAAAGAAAGTCTGTTCCGGCCCTAAATAACATGATGCTGTCTTGGGTTTGTGTGGCAAGGTTTTGGTAGTGGGGGGCTACAGGGGTGGCTTCTGTGAAAAGTTGCTGGAAGTTTCCCTACAGAGCCAATTCCAGCAGCTCCAAGCCAGAACTTCTATTCATCTTTGTATATCTTTGGATTTGCTGGGGATCTCAGGCTTGCTCTGGTTGGTTCACACCCATCTCACCCACTTTTGTGTAAGAGTTGGAGTTTGCCAGGCAGATAAGTATCAATATTTAATGAGATCTACTAGAAAAGTTTGAAGCAATAAGAAAAAATGTGTTCCCAGTTAAAGAGGCAAAATCTGAAACATCCACTAATTTGCATCTGCCCGGGCAGATGTAGGTGTTGAATACAGACTTTATTAGTGATCAGCATACCTTATTAATTGTCTTCCTTCACTGGAAAGAGGATAAAGTTGATGAGGTGCATTCATGTGCAAAGGCATTTCAGCTTTGCCTATAGCAAAGAGATGATCCATCAGAACTGCTGCTGGCTTTGGAAGAGAAGGAAACAGATTTTTTCCTCTGTGCCTGGTGCCCTCCTGTGGTTTTTATGTTCAGCTACTTGGGAGTGAATTAAACACATCAGTGGTTGATTCTTGTGCTGTGTAAAAGGTACAGAAGAGTTTGCCTGTTCAGTCTTTTTTGTGAATACAGTATGTTCTGGAAAGCTGGAATACAGTTTTCCATACAGCCAGCTGGATTTGGATGTGCACACTCCCTGAGTTCTCTAACTTAGACCAATGCCACCACAGATCTATTGGCACTTCTAAAGAACTAATGTTAGGTCAAATTGTTACACAGGATAGGGAACTAAAATGTCAAGGATTACTTCTGCCACTAGTTTAAAATTTACTTTCCCAGCTTCCTTAACCTTGTCCCATTTTTCTTCCAGCTACAGCTGCAGAATAACAAAGAAATTTCCATACTTCATGCTGTAAAATCTATGCAGGATAAAAGTTTCTTTGCACAGCACTTCTGAGTCTGTCATTAGAATATTTCTAAATTACTGATCTAGAAATTCTGCTTTAAAATACATAATTTAGCCACAAACATTATGCAGAAAAACTTTATACAGAATATTCCTTACATGTCCATGTATTATAGTAATTAGCTCTTGCACAAGCAAGAAAAACTTTGTATTTCTTCTTCTCCTGCTTTTCCTAGAAATTCATAATCCAGCTGTAGCTTTGAGTGATTCCATCAGAAAAAAAAAAGCTCCAGAACTTTGAATGGTTCAATATTGTGTCAGTATTGATGGTTCCTTCCTTTCTTTTCTTCTCCCCAAATTCAATTCAATTTGTGTACTTCTCTGAATTCACATTATTTAAATTCATTGCACCTGGGATTCACCTCAATACCCCAATACCCACCAGTTTTTCTGGGAGCACAAATACTGAACGGAGCAAGATAAAGAATAAATGTGAAGCTCTGTTTTGACAACCTCAAATCTTGTCACACTTGTAGGACATCCAAATACAAAAGAATTGCACAGGACTTGGCACGTGGTTTATCTCTCTGAGCTGTCTGGGCATTTTTTACACATACAAATTTGGATTTTTCAGATAATTTGTACTAGGTTTCTTTGTATGATCTGTTTAATCTTTTACCTGAGCATGACTAAAAAGCAACTCCAAATATCCCATGTAGGTTAATCCATTAATCTCTATGTGTGAATCAGAATACAGTAACAGTAGAAGTTTAAGTACAGAATTTGACTATAATGTAGAAGTAGAAGGTTTTTAGTGTTCATCAGTTTAATCAAGCAAGTGAACACTCTTGGTCAAATTGAAATATCTAATTATTTATTCACATAGAAACCAGTAAGTTTTAGGGTTTGTAGCACAAAACTTGTAAAAAAAAAGAAAACAAGCTATGCCATATATCTTCTTTACCCTCCATAAAATGGCATCATTGCAGTTAGAATTACAATAAAAATGAAACATTCCAGATGACATCAGTTGGAGCACAATGTGACAAATATAATGAGAAAATCCTTGTCAGAAATTTTACCACAAGGAAATACCAATAGCTAACACCCATATTCTCCACCTAGAAATCAAGAATATTTGAATAGATATTGGCATAAAAGGCACAAAACACAAAGCAAAGCATGCTTGTGTCATTTCTCACACAGAAGCGTTGACATTTGTGCAACATGGAAAAAGACCAGCATTTTTCCAGACTCTTCCAATATCACAGATATTTAGGGAACAGATCTTCCCCTTAATGCCAGAGTGTCACTCCCAGTACAGAGGCAGCAACTACAAGAAACAGGAGTACAGAGAAGGGAACACATCTGTACCCTCCCAGGAAATCTGAGTTGAGGAACTGAGGAAGCTGCTGCAGTTGCATTGTTGAAGTAACCCAATCCACTGCAGGCTTGGAGTAGCACACCCACGGGCAGCCAGCACTTGTGGGAATTCTGAGACTGGCAGAAACGTTAACAATGCTGGAAACCCCTCAGGAACACAGGGTTGCCTCTTGCATTTAAATGTGCGATGCCAGCCTCAAATAAGCATTTTAAAAAAAGGTTGAGTCCTTGAAAGGAAGGACTCTTCCAAAGAGGGTGTTGCCTCTGGCACAGAGGAATGGCTTTGCTGATGTTAAGGTGTTTCAGAACTATGGATCAAAGATCCCTGGCTTTTCCTGCTGTAACAGGATGGCACACAAGGCCTGGCAGCAGCCTGTTGCTATATTTCTATAACCAGCCTGTCCTCATCATCACTGCTTGTGTCATCATATTCCACCCGCGTTTGCTTCCTCATCATCTCTAAACCTCTCTTTTTGTATGTCTTGGGGGTTGTTGCAGAGTAACTCTTGAACTCAGGGGACCTGAGAGTAACTGGGGGCTTTTTAAAGGTAGCAGTAGCTGTTGCACGTGGCCTTCCATAGGGATTGGGCTGCAGGAGGGATCTGCTCTTGTCTGCGTCTCCGTGCAGCTCCAGGAGATGCTGAGGTAAGCTTGCCCTCTGTGAGTGTTCTCTGCTGGGTAACTGAGCCCTCATGACTGTCTCAGGAACAGACTCTGCTTGTGATCCAAACAAACCTGAACATCCTGGCTGGGAACTGGGAGCTGAGTTTTCTGCGGGAGGTGAATGTGTGTTTTCTTCACTTGGAGCTTTCTTCCTTCCGGAGGCCTGGATCACCATGTCTGATATTCCAAATATTTGGCTCTCTGACTCCACCCTCGATATGTTTTCCTGGCTTGCTCCTGGATGTAAGGAAAGAGGAGCAGCAGCCTCTTGGTTTGTGCTGTCAAGTTGGTCACCTGTGCCTGTGTTTGTAAGTTCAGGACAAGACCCAAAGGAAGCTGGCGCGGGGTCGCTCCGAAGGCTTGGCCGGGATTCCCCAGGCAGGGATGGCTGGAGCACAAGGGGCTGTGTCACCCAGCAGCAAATGGCCACGTCCCTGCTGAATTCCTGCAGGGATGTGTCAGCTGTGGAGCAAAAGGAATGAGCTGTCACAGCTATTCCCAGAGGAGCTGTAATGTTCTGGACAGAGGCGTTTGTTCTTGGGTGTTCCCTGATTTGCCCAGAAATGTCCTGTAGGAATCAGGAGGGGAAAAAATTTACACATAAAGTTTTCAGTCCAGAGCAATTTTATCCAATTGATGCAAGCTTAATTGTTATTTTAGCTAATTCTAACATTAGTAAGTTTTCTTTATATTTTAACCCCCAAAAATACCTTTAATACATTTTTAAACATTTTAACCAAAATCTGCAATAAAAAATAGTTTCGACTTCAACTTTAAAACAGATGAATATAATTCAGGTTTTAATTAACAATTCTTTTTTCTGTTAATAAAATATAATACAAGAATTAAAGTACAATACCTACTTTTTTATCCATTTTGTCTTTTTGTTTAACGTGCTTTAGATTTTCAGTATGGGAAGATATTCCTGAGTTATTCTTTGCTTCTTTTTTCCTTCTGCAAAGTTGTTTGTCTAAGGTGGAATATGATGTGTCTTTTTGCTGGTGTAGATAATTTTCTATTGAAAAGAAGTTGGATAAACTTTTACCTTGATTTTTATCACCCCACATGCTTGAACTTGCTACATTTCTCATCATACCACTGAAATAACATCAATTTTCACACAAATATTCCAAATACTTACCTTGGATCTTGGACTGGGGGGGATGGCACTTCTTATGCTTATTAAACTTGGGGGGTTGGGATGAGCAGCCCTTTCTCAAAGCATCCAGAGTTCTGTTGGGAAAAGAGGGCCTCTTGCTCAGCCGGTTCATTTTCAGCTGAGCAAATCCATGGATGTGCCTCCCTCTGTACCTGCAGTGCCGGGGGCATCGAGGGGATAAACAAATATGGGAGATGTAAGAGCAGCCAGAGGAGAATAACACCACCTCATCAGGTGTGTTAAAGTCTAACGGCAGTTTATTACTGGGAAGGAGATGATTGTTTACATCAACTAAAAAAAAATCTGGATTTTAGGCAAGAGACCCACAATTATTTTTTTCTCTTTTTTTCTCTGTAGGATTCAGTAAATCCTTGATTTTCAAAGAGAAAATTATTAAGGAATAACAGATCCTTTTTCTTATATCTGGAATTCTAAAACAATATGCTTCACAAAGACTTGAACCACACAAGAATCACCTGAGGCTGTGTGGTTGTTGGGTTTTTCCTTTTCACTTATCGAGAGCTCCCTGTTCATCATCACTGAGGGACAACATAAGGATTTCAGTTATTTAGCAAACCCACACTGAATAATCCAATTCTGCCTTATTTTTTAATCTGGCTCCATCTTTTAGTAACTCTGAATGAGTGACACTAAAGTTCCATCCCTAAATCAATAGTCTGCCACTATCCACAGAGCAAGATCTAAAAGGATGCAATTATTCACGTTTTTGGAGTATTAGAAAACTAAATTACATTTGGTGGTTACCAGTTGGGCCAGTTACCTACCAATAGGCATGACCTGAGCTTTCAGGACACTGTACTTAATTAAATCCCTGCACTCATTTGATACAAATAAATTTGATATAAACAAATTCTGACACCAGCAAGGAAAAAACCACAACAACAAAACACCACCCGAAAATCAAACCAGAAAAGAGTCCTAGAAGAACGTCACTCGGCTGGGTGACATGGACTTGAGTCTTCTATTTCTGTTCTTATGACCCTTCAAAATTGCAGTGCTGTTTGCTGAACTAGACACAGTGATTAAGTTACTGACACTGATTTGTCCTCAAGGGAGTCACTCTGTCTGACTTTGGGCACGAAATAAAGAGGGATGTATGCACACAATATGTGTTCCTTGCTGAAACAATTCATCAGACATCCTGCTGCCCCACACTCCTGAAAGATTAGAGGGTATATGTTCCCCTGATATGAATTCCCATTGAAAGGGGGGAGCTGTGCTGATTGAGACAATGTGCCCTTGATAGTTTTGTGCTCAAATTCTTCCTGCTTTTTTATTTAAACCAAATGATCCTTTGAACTACACATGGTTCTGTTAGTTGTGTTGAACTTGATATTTATTCTTCTGCCTTCTCTGGTGAATACCAGTTCAGGATATGGATCTTCTGAGGACAAAGGGCCTTGCACACTGCTCTGAGCTGTGACAGGATTAAAAACAGAAGCATTTTGGTTCCCTTCAAACAAAAGTAAATGCTGACAATTTTGACAGACAAGAGTAATTTCTAAATTATAGAGAAAGTCAACTGACCAGGCATCATCTTTCTGTGGGATATGTCTGGTTTGCTTAGAAAAGTCTGTTCCTAATAGTAAACAACATAGTGATATTTTTATAGTTTACCTTTGGGGCCCTGCTGTGGTAAAAGAATAGCTCTTTCTGAGAGATTTATCTTTTTTTTCCCCCATTTTAACAAGGTTGAATTTTGGGCATGACTTTTTATTTTCTGTGGAGTTTTTATACACATTACAACAAAATTATGTCTGTATCTAGTGAGCCTGAAAGCCATACTCCTTACCATTTAGGGGTGACTTTAATCCTCTTCTGTTTGTGGCTCCTCTTGAGTTTATTTGTTGAGAGTTTTTCCTTTTTGAAAACTACTCTTTTCTTCTTTTGCTCTGAAATATTTTTTAAAGAACCACCAGGAACTGCTGAGCTTAACTGTTGAGAATATTGGGAAAAAATTAAGTATATGAAAACTGTGAATTACATTGACTGAGAAGTTGGAAATCTGTGCACTTTTTAAATAGCACTGAACAGCACAGGAGTTAAGTAGCACAACTCTGTATTTAAGTCCTACTCTAAGTCAAATATTCATTTAGAATGAAAACAGTGAAATACAAATGCTATTAGAGAAAAATATAAAAATCCCCATGAAGGGAAAAAAAATCAAGAAATAGAAATTTACTCTTCTCACTATCAGCATTCTGAAATGGTCAAGTGAAAGAGACTTAAGTATTCACACAGAAATATATCTTTCTGGTGCATCAAGTGAATATAAGACTTATCTTATAAAAACATAAATTGTAAATTCTGTATCAGCAAATGCCTGTAAAATGTCCATAAATACACTTTTGATAATTATTTCATTTTTATAATAAGAGGGTGAAGGTGGGCTGTCAGCCAATAACACCCTCTTGAGAGAGCAAACAGGATTATTAATATTACCTCCTGCATCTGGTGTCCTTTAGAAAAGGATGAAACCAACGTTTTTAAGCTTGTGTTTGTTAGGCCGTATGCCACAGTCTTGCTGATATTTCTCATTTTGAAAATGGAGATGTCGTATTTGGACAGGGTGCATTCCCTGCTGGGTTCCTTGTCCCAGGTGTGCCCGGAGGGGTGGGCAGAGGCTGCATTCCCACTCTGCTCTGAGGGCAGAGGGAGGCTCCTGCTCAGACAGCACCAGGTCAGCCGGGGCTCGGCACTGAGGGATGGGAAGGTGCTCTTGGAGCCTGCTACTGGAGAAGTGCCAGAGCAGCTGGTCCTGTTATTGTGGGGCAGCACTGGGAATCCTTTACACTGAGTGCTGAGAGTGTGGCAGTAGAAAGTGCCAAAAGAATGGCAAAAATAAGTGGGGTTGTCTCTTGAGCTCTGGGAATGCTGCAGATCCTGCAGTGGTGGTGGGGTGTCATTAAGGATGCGTGGACTTCCTGCTCTGTCCCATCCCAGGATTGCTGGCTCTGCACCCTTGCTGGAAACTGATGTCTTTATCAAAGAGTCACTTCCTGAGCAAAGGTGATGTAAGGCCTTCCTCTCATCTTTGATGTCAGCAGATATGAAAAAGCCACTTGTATACACAGAAGTAAAGCAGATTTTCTTCTTTGGAGTCTGTGTAGAGCAAGTACTTTTACTCATCCACTTCTCTTCTGTTTGCCTTTGATAATTTAATTTATTCTTTTTCTGTTTGTTTTTCCAATCCTCTCTTGCAATATCCTTCTGCTTGAAGTTTTGGTTACAAAAGGTGTTCTCTGCTGTGGTTAAGATATTTGTGGTTTCTGAGTTGACTAGTGAGCAGAATCCTGGAGTTTTCCAGTTTGTGTGGAGATTCCATTGAATTTCACCTTTTCCAGCCTTTTGTCTCACTTCAGATTTTAAAGGGGACCAAAGCACATCACTGGAATGAGAATGGAGGGATGTGCTGCTGGAAGAACAGGGTGGGCTGGTTGAGGTGTCTGTCACAGGTGTGCCAGGTGTCATCTCCTGCTCAGATCGAAGCAAAGGTGACAGATCTGAAGCTCTCTTGTCCTGTGGCAATTTAAGGATATATTTTGGAGAGAAAGCATTTTGTTGTGGGACTGGACTTAAATGATCAGATTGCAGATGATGACTTTCAGAAGACACATTCACAGCATTGTCATTGGGAAGTGGCACTTTTGCTCCTGTTTTTACAAGACGTGTTTTGTGAGCTCTATCTGTTGCATTGGGCAAGGCAAAAGAGTTGGAATCACTTCTCCTTAATTCAGACCCTAAAAATCCCACCAGTGAAGCTTTTGAGATACCTGCAGGATGTGAAAGAAGGATAATGTCACAGTAATTAGGAGCTTGTGTGGGAAGTTTGATTGTTTTTCTATATTCCACATTCTCAGTACCTCCAGTGGCTTCATTAATTCCTGTGCTTGATTTTTGCTCCTCTGCTTCACTGGAGAATTTCACTGGAGCTGTGGGATGACACTGAGTGCCAGAGCAATGGCCTCTGCCTGCTTCACTTACTGCAGTGGTTTCACTACTGGGACTAGGGCAGGACACTGAAATCACATTTTGTGTCTTCTCCACTTCAAATTTCAGCTTTTTCCTTTCTGATGGCAAAGTCTGGGATTTCCCTGCAGTTTCTCTGTTGTTGCAATGGACCCACGGGGACGTCAGGCCATGCTGGCCACTTTCCTTAGGCCCGTGATGGCTCCCATAATCGTGTGAAGTGCTTTTACAATCTAATTCAAACACGCTGCATTTGTTCCCAGGGCTCGGTTTCTCCCAGTTGCTACTCTGTACTGGCAAGCTGTCATCATTCCTCCCATGGCCGCTCAGCTGACACTCAGGATTTTGAAGCCTGAGCTCACCACTGCTTGGAGCCAGCAGCGTGCTGCTGCCAGCTGTGCATTTCTCTGTGTCACTGCCACTGAGCTCTGGGGAAGTTTGGCTGGTTACGGCTCCTGCAGTTACGGAATGTGATGTCTCCATTAGGTTGGACACTCTGTCTGCAGTTTCCTCAGAGGACACATTCTGCAGAACACGATTGCCATCAGTAGAGATTCCTGATTTACCTGTGGTTGAAGCCGCTGTCACAAGGGAGGAAGGACTGTCACTTGCAGAGCTCCTGCCATCTCTTTCTTCAGTTATTTCAGTGCTGCTGGCTGATTCCCTTGAATTAGGAGTCAAGCTTGTAATATCTGTAATCTTATTCTCTCTTTGTTTAATTTTCTTAGCATTTTGATTGCTTTTCATTTTTTGGTAGATTTTCTTAAACGTTTCGTCTCCATACATTTGCCATTTTTCTTGAGAGAACATCTTCAACTTCCTTTGATTGTGTTTCTTATTTTTAGCACTGATTACTTCTCCAGCCCCAAGCTTTTTAGTCCCTTTCAGCTCCTCTGACAGAGAAGGATGGTCAGCCACATTACTTAGGGGCAAATCATCCACTGCTGTTTGTCTGACTAGAGCTCGGGGATGGCTATTAGGGAAATCCACTGAATTGGCAGCGAGAGCGTTGCTAGGCAGCAAACCAGCAGTGCCTGTGTTTACAGACTGCTTGGTAAGAGAAAGTGGTTTTGAGCAACCTGGTTTGTCATGTACCATCCTCGCTCCCTCCACAACAGGCAAGGAGTTGCTCCGAGTAACAGGCACAGTGTCGATTGTTGTGGAGAACTGGGTGGGAACTGAATGGAAAAACATTGGCTTGCATTTCTCCAGGGGTGCAAAGGTAGATTTTGCTGAACAAAGAGAAAGATTCTTTTTCCTATTTACATCACAAGTTCTGATATCAAAATGGAAAGAGTCTTTGTATGTGTAAGGCATTGGCAGGTCAATGCTTCCTTGTTTAGAAAGGACAGTTTTTCTGGGTCTGACATTGTCTAACTGGGTGTCATCCACCACACTTTTGTTGTGAGAAATAAGCTTTGAAATGTGTTCTTCCAGCCTCTTTTTCTCTAGCATCGAGGCTGTGGCTTTGTCAGCTGCCTCTGGCTTTGCAGTGCTTCCGGAGGCACACCTTGGGCTGCTGAAGGCAGTTTCGTTTTCCAGTTCCGTGCTGTGCTCGTAGAGACTGTGCAAGGGGCTGGATGATGTCAGCTGCTGTTCTGTGCTGTCGGAGCGCGACAGATACCCCGAGTCAGTGCTCTCACACTTCTTCAGCTTGCAGTCCAAGGGTTTGTAATCCCACTGCTTCTCTGAAGAGGTTGCCTGCTGCCTTTGCAGCTGTTTATTGGCAGTCGGAGTTCTTTGCTCCTGCATCTTCTTTCTCAGACACGGACCATTTGGCAAAGCTCCTGGAGATGATAAATTTTGAGGTTCTCTTTCACAGAACCCCTGAATAGCTTTTGAACTCAGTGATTGATTCATTGTTTCTTGATTCTCTGAAGCGGCTGATGAAGAGCTTGTCGCTGGCAGTGAGAGCTCATGAGGTTTCTTAGTGTCTGTTGCTTCACTGGTCTCTGAGCTGGGTTGTTTGATGTGTACGCCCTGGTCTTCACCGGGGCTACTCAGGACTTTGCTGCCTTGGGGAGAGGTGGTGCTCTCTGCTGAGCTCTCATTTTGCTCTGGTCCCCCAGTGATGTCAGAGTCTGAGGGCAGCCTGGTGTTGTTGACGTGTGTTTGAGTTCTCCTGTGTTTATACAAGTTGCTCTGAGTTTTAAATGCGATGCCACAAGTGGTGCATGGAAAGGGCCTCTCTCCCGTGTGAGAGCGAATGTGTTTCTCAAGGACACTTGGCTTCAAACAATCTCGTCCACAGTGTTTGCAGATGTGTTTCCCAGATTTTTTTGATTTTCCCAGGCTTCCAATAGATGCATTTACACGAGAACTTGGCGATGATAAAACTGGTAAAGCGCTGACTATGCTCAATGTTAGACTTTGCCCAAGCTGTTTCTGGAAAAGCGGCAGAGGCTGCTCGGTGCCCTCCGGAGGAACGAGCGGGTTGAGGATGAGGGGGATGTTGCTGCCGTCGAGGTGGACACAGCTCCGGCCGGTCACCAAGGGCCCGTGGGGCTGGAGGCAGCCAGGCTGGACGGGCTGGAACAGCGGGATCGTCAGGGCTTTGAGGTACAGGGGCTGGGGCAGGGCCGGGCCCCGGGCAGGCTGCGAGGGCCGCGGGGAAGGGCCCGGGCCGGGATCTGCCGGAGCGGCCGCGGCGCCTGGCGGGTCCTGGGCCTCCATGCCAGGGCCCGGCTGCCATGAGCTCATGGACCTGCCAGGAGGGGACACAGAAGAGGCACGAGTCTGCAGGCAGCAAACAACATACACACCGCTGGACTGGTGAAATCAGCAACTGAGGGCATCACAAATCCTACATGCAGGCATTATATAGACAATCATTACTTCCTTTCCCAATTAAATTGATTCATCTTTCATCTCTCCTCTAGGAATTACAGTTCAGTACAGTGTAAAAAACCTTAAGGGTTGCACTTACAACCACTCTTACAACCTACACTGAGTACCCAAAGCACTGGAAACAAATCTGAGTTTCAGATTTGCAAGTGGAGGCTCTAAGCACACCAGAAATAATACCATTTTAATTTTCTGGAACCATATTTCCATTACGTATTTATATCATGTTTTTTAATTTCATTAATATTAATATTTTTTAATACAGAAACACAGAACAGCTGCGGTTAAAGGGAACCTCAGGACATCTCTAGTCCAAAGCCCTGCTCACAGCAGAGTCAGCACCGAGGTCAGATGAGGTTCTCAGGGTGTTACCCAGCCTGGTTTTGAAAACCTCTGGGCATAAAAACTGCACAGTTTCTTTGGGCAACCGGTTCCAAACACAGGACATTAAACACGCCTGCATACTATCTGTGCTTACCCAATTTAAGGGAGCTAAGGCCAAACACATTGCAACAAGTGGTGTAAAATGAAAATATGTGAACAAAATGAAACTTATGTCCTGTTTTACAAGTCCGATTTGCATAAATGTGTGCAAAGTAGAAAAGATGGTATCATAGGAAAATAGTGTGAGAAATTAAAGTTTAATTAAATCTTTTGTGTAGACCAAATTAATTTGGTATAATTAATGGAGATATTATGGTGTACTGCTTGTTTTTAGATGCTTTCAGTGCTGGATGAAAATATCTTCTAGACACAGTTTTTGAAGAAACTGAACCTATTCTTTCGAAATCTATCCTAATATATGCAGGGTTGGTGATGGTCCAGACTACTTATTTCAGCAAAAATTTGTATTGTCTTTTTTTCTTTCTTAGAAACAGAGGAAACTATCAAAATAAGGAAGTTGAAAATTTTCTTTGGAAGAGTTAGGGGCATGAGCATAGCCCCTTGTAATTACAGTTTGGGTGAAAATCAGGTGATCTGTGAGTGTTTATTTGATTCTTGCTCAGCTATGCTCACTGGATGCACTGGCTGCTATGAATAATGGGTTGTTCTTGTGCAAATAGCCATTAAAAACCCATTTGGAATAACATAATCAGTGGCTCAATTTAAAATCTGCAATGTGTTGTTTTACTGCATAATTTCTAGTAGTGTTTCTGTAACTTCCTTGGATCATTTTAATAGGTTATCATTACCAGGAAACAGTAAAAGAATTACTTCAAAATGTGGTTTGAAATTTTTACTGGTTCTATCCAAGAAAACAATGTGTAAAATGAACTGATCTGTGCACAGCCAAATGTTAGATTTTGCCTTTTTTTCTTCCTCATGAATGTTGTAAATTAGGCTCATTATCAAGCATGGACTTTTCTTATGCATTTCTGACATTTCTATGTGGAATAATCACTTAAGTGGCTTTTTATTATAGGTAGTGACTGTAATGATGAAAGAATGTTAAAAGAATATGGCTTGTTAAAGAAATTAAGTTATTATCCATATTGTGCAGTGTAGTTACCCCTACAGAATGAAAGTGGAATTCTCTAATTTGCAAAGTGATGTCATCAACATTTCAAGTCCATTTAAGATGGTTCCTAAGTTATACAGTCACTTTTAAATTTAAACACAGCACACAATAAGGGATAAGACATTAGACATGATTCAAACTAAGTATGCAGTAGTTTTTCCAGGGGGAAAAAAAAAAAAGTTTAGGAGGAAAAAAATATGCTGCAGAGAACAGACTCCAAGAAGAAAAGTGAAGCCTAAATACCCAGTAGGTAGAACATCTAACAAGTACCACATCAGACAGAACAAGTCACTATGCCTTTGCTCCTTTTCCCTCCCCCAGAGAGAAGTGTGGAAATACACTTCCACGGATTTTACATTTCCCCCACCAGCCCGCTCCAGTGGCACAAACTGTTTCTCTCTCTGGTTTCCTCCCAGCCATGCAGAGCTGATGGGCCCTTCAAGGCCAACCACAGACAGAAGTTTTTCATAGGAATCCTGTGGTTGCCAAGTACTAGAGACTCTGTAATTTCACTTAATGCTGTTAAGTTTCTGGGCCCCAAAACATAACCTAAGTCTGAGACTCATTTCAGTGTTCTGTAATGCTCTACAAAGAAAAGCATTTTGAGTGACAGAAAATTTAAAAAAATATTTTAGATAAAGCTCAACAAGTAAGCTAATGGTGATACTTAATGTACTTTGAAGAATGTAATAACACATCTCTACCAGGTATTTACTGCTTTTCACAGCAAGCAAAAGTGCTTTCTTCCTGAGTGAAACTGTCATGACTTGTATTCTGCTGGGGCAAATACCTTCAGACTTTTCACATCTGTTATTCATATACTAAAAAAGGCCACTGTACTTCTTTGTACCTCGACAAAAATAACTTATCTCAAGCTAATTCTGCCCCAAGGCTGATTCAGGGGAGTCCTTGCCTAACGTGGAACTTCCTCTGTTGGTTATGCCCTGGGCTGTGTTACTAAGCGTCCACCCCATGTTCTCAGCTGTTTGAAACTTGTGGCATTGAACTGCCACCATAAGAACTCGATCCTAATTAGATATGGAAAATTTTCCAGTAAAAAAACCTAAATGCAGGATTTGGCCAGCTCAAATTTTTCAGAATTGATTTCTTAAGCTATCAAAACTGGTCACTAAAATTCCATGAAATACAATTATTTTGTTCCTGGTTTGAAATTCTAACTTTGGGTACACACCATAAGAAGGTCTGTGGAACCCTGAAAAGTGGAGCAGTTTCAGATAAAAAATCATTGCAGCAGAAATTGTCTTAGTCATTTTATAAGTATAAAGTATTTTAATACAGGAGGTTGATAAACAAACTCATTTTAAATCCAGCAAGTTCCATTTTTATAGACTTTTTCCTGAATTCCAAACACATTTCATAAATCTTGTTTCATTTTGCCTGCACTGTTTTAATAATTTTGGACTACACAATCAAAAGATTTTTGTCTTCTGGATGGCACACGCAATGCTCTGTCAACTGCCCATCATTATTAACCAAATCAATAACTAAACATGTAAATACTTATTTTCTGCATTTTCGTATCATTCTTTGACACAGCACTGAGCAGAGCATCAGTCTCTAAGCAGACTCAGAGCTCAGTTGCTCCATCTCCCACCCTGCTCTGCAGGTATGACCTGGAGGCATGACAGAGTTCCTTTATTTTTGTAACCCCATAGAAGCAGGTGTTCAACATTCTGGACATACACAATATACTGAATTATACCAGGAGTCTTTACCTTTTTTAAAAGCTTTTAGTGATCCCTACCTTAAATACCAGGAACAGAAGTGGGAATCTGGAAATAATTAAGTCTTTAGTCTGGAAATAATTTTAGTTCACATACCTTTGATTGATCCAGGCATTTCAGCAAAAAAGTCTCATTTCTGTCAATACTTGATGCAAGCAGAGAGAAACGAGGACAACGACTTGAAACAGATTAGAAGTAGGAAGTTGGGTTTTTCTTTTTTTTTTTTTTTACATTGGTGTCACTTTAGCAACCTTCAGAAAACAGGAAGAGTTGAAACAGAAGAAAATGAAGTGGCATTTCAATCTCTCCATGTCCTTTATCACTATTTAATTAGGGAGCTCTAAACAGACTCTTTGAAATGTGGGGGTTTATACTCTGCTTTCAGTTGTACTGTCCTGAAATATCAATGGCAGGGTTTTTAATTTATACTCCTAAAGCTAATTTTCTTTTAACATTACATATCTCTTAAGATATGTTGGGAAAGAAAACAGTGGTGGAGGGAATACACTTGCCACATATGAAATGCTAAACTTATCCAGCGTGGGTGCTGTCTACCAACTTCTTCTAATGGTGCCCTGTGGGATGGGAGAAAGCAGTAACCAGGTGGGAAAATGCCTCGGGAATCTTAAAAGCATTTAGGTCATGCTCAACAAACCTCAACAAACCTGTGGAAAGATGCAGGGAAGACAGGATAGGGCACAGTCAAGTGCTGTGAAAAGGTAACATTAAAAAATTAGATTTTATTTGTGGGTTGAGTTCCTAAAGAGTGCTCAGGTAACCCAGTGATCAGCACTGAGACTCCTGGGAGGGGCCACTCTTCTTTATACAAACCCTTGTTTAAAATAGGGACTGGGATGGCTGCAACCTCCTCTGCTGGTAGACTGAGTGAATCCCAAACTGGAATATGCATTCCCAGTAACGCTACAAAATTGGCATCTCTGGCCTGTATAATTTCCTTAGGAACACCATATTTTGGAAGATACAGCTTCTGTTTTCCCTGTGATGAGCAGCTGCCCAGTTCAGACACTGCAGCCTGTCCCTTGTTGGGCAGTGGTGAAACTGTAACATTATAATTGTCCAATATTCACTTCAGTGGGAGCTCTTTCTTTTAATAATTCTGGCGATAGACTAACGCTGGAGGCCTCAGTGGATTTTCATTCCAAACAGCTTTATTGATCCTGGAGAGTTTTGCCTGTTGTTTGGATTGCTTTCCATTTATTTCTGGAGCCCTGATTTAGCAGGCCTCTAATTTTGGTGGTGGAGAAATATTTCTGTCTTGTTCTTCCCATCTTTCTTGCCTGTCATGTAGTTATTCAGGGGGCAGAAAAGCTCTTAACAGGGCCCAGGATTACTGCTTAAAATCCTCCTGGCTTCTCCCATACCCTGAAATGCTCCCAGTAATTGGTAATGGCACTGCAG
>WAAG01027535.1:0-20175 GCA_013390105.1 Tichodroma muraria | reverse complement strand
CTTGAGTCTTTATTCCTTTAAACTACACAATTCTATGGGAGCTTCACAACCTTCAGTATATTATAATAGTCTGTGATATTCCCCTAAGAGCAATAAAAAGTAGCTTTTGAGGCTCCTCTTTTTGATCCATTATTTAGAGCCTAATTTGTGCTGTCTGCAATCCCCACATCAGTGCCAGTGGTCATGCAGTTCTGTGAATTCCCCCCAGGACTAGACTAAAATCGTAAATCATGTTTTAGGAGGTATTTAGGTATCATTATAGCACAATTTTTTTCAATCTACTCCTCTTACCATGGATTTGATTTTCACAGCAGAGAAGGACTGTCTGAAGAAACAACTGTATTTCTTACTGACTCTCAGCTTCCAGATTAAATTTTTGCTTGGCAACAAAACTTCCCTTCCCAAGATGATGGTTAGACTGTATTGGTCCTGGGCTCAACTCAAGCAAACATTTGTGTTTGTACAAAATCTGGCTATTTTCCTCATATGCTCAGTAGGACCCTGGGAACTGAGCCATACAGAGTCAGCAAGACCTGGAGTCATTAACTCTGAGCCGGTTCTACATCAAGCAATGCAGGTTATTAGACTATGTCACTAGTAGCAAGTAAGTTTATTTTTGCTTCATTCCTGTAAATGACAGCTTTATTATATGTGCACACTTGAGCAATCAATCTTTTTTTAACTTTCTTTTTCTTTTTTTTTCCTTTTATTTTTTCTGTAGTCTTCCAGCAGGAGTAAACCCATTTTCCTCTTTAAATATGCCGAGGCCTTTTTTCACTCCGATTGAATTCTTTTTGTGATATCCAATGTTTTGCCTGACGCAGCAGGCCGGTGAAGCCACGTGGCACTCTGATACTGCATCGTGATCTGTTCAAAGGCTGTAGCTGCACACGCCAATTGACAAAACTCGTCGGTGGCAGTCTTTAGCCCAGCACCTCACAGCCTGAGTGCTAATGATGCTGTGTGCTGCAAATCCACAGAGACATGGGCATGCTGCTGGCAAGGTTTAAGAAGAGGTTTCGCAGGCTTCATCTTTGCATCACCAAGGAATTTTGTGTGGGCTTTAAAGCAGCCTAGAAGGCAAGTTTGTTGAATGAGAGGGCGAGGATGCATGTGGGAGTGTAAGTTACACAAGAGGCTGCGTAACTCCCCTTCCTACTGGGTGATGGGTGCTCGCGGGGGGCTCAAAAGGCACACAGAGGTTTGATCCCTGCTTCAAAAACTACAGACATTTCCTAGGTTAAGTACTCCTTGAAAAGTTCATCCAGAATGCTTCTCAAAGGATCACCCCAGAGATATTAGCTGTGATGTTATATTACCTTGTTTTACTACATAGTCCCTTTCTGAAATATTTTGTTTCCCCCCACCCCCGGCCTTTTCTTCATTTTTTGTTTTCATTAATTTTGATGTTGAGTAGTTCCAGGAACAGGAAGTAAAAGTTTTCTGAAAACACCCAGAAGTTTTCTCTAAGTCTTCAAGCAGGAGCTAAGAATCTCATTGTGTGCATATTATATTCTGCTGGACAAAACAAAACCTTTCAAAGAGATCAAAGTCTGAAAACTAAAAATAGCATATCAGAAATAAGTCAACAAAAAAGTGAGATTTATTCATCCATTGCTCTGGTGACTATATAGATTGGTATCAGTGCTGAAAGTAGAGCAGTTTGCTGTCATCTATGACTCTTACCCACGATGCTCTGAACTGGTCATCAAGCTGCTGTGAGCAGCTTCAGTTTAAGACTAAAAGTTATCCACGGTATCTGGAGGGACGGACAAGGCAATGAGGAGTCTTTTCTTCTCTGCCCTATGGTCTCCAAAGCAGCAACAGCCCCAGAGATATGAGCTTCTGCTTCTGCCAATGCTGGTTGCTCTTCTTTGTGGGTGCTTTGTTTTGCCATCTCTCCAAAACAGTTATTATTGTCAACACCAGCTGAAAAAAGCCTTGTGTGATCTTACGTAGCAGGCTAAAACAATCACTAACAGGGTGATTTGCCACAGAAATCATTACTTGTATTTCTTTACTCAGAACCTCAAGCCCTATGATATCATGGGATCACAAGATCATGTTAGAATTTTGAACCCATTTATGCCACTGAAATGATCCACATCACCGCGTAGTAGTTGAATCATGCTTCCCCTGTAACTGGGTGCACTCTCACCACCCTCAGGCTGGAAGAGGCTGCATGCAAGGGAGTTTGTCATCTGAATTTCAGCAACCTCCCCCTACCCCCATTCACGCCAGGTCTGACTTCTGTCTACATTGTTGTTTGTTTGTCTGGGGGTTTTTAATAACCATTCTTCCATTATCAAAATTGTCGTTGCAAAATGTATTACCTAACCAAATCTAACACGTCTGAAATGAGTGAGAAATTAATTAAAGGGGATGCCTGCTGCTTTCGATTCTGCTATCAAAACTGTGTGTGACATAATCCCACTGGTCAGAAGCAGCAGAGTGAGCTGCTAATGGACATGTTATCTGTGAAATACAGCTATTGCCTTTCCACAGATTGCTTGGGGGAAAACTACAGAACAGTGAATTCTCACATTTCAGACTCCTTCTTGATAAAAATAAATATGTTTGATTATTCAAATATATGCTGATTGAAGAACAACATTCAAGATAGATATTAAAAATTGAAATGGCAAGATGTTTTCATGCTCAGAGCCTAGAGCATGCAAGGTTCATATTCATGGTCGTTTCTGCACTAAAGACTGTCTTATGGCACTGAACAGCTCTGTCAGGCCAGATGCTCAGAGTGGCCACACAACACAGCAATCTGCTTGACGGTATGAAGATCCTTAAGCAGCTCTTGAGGCTGTAGGTTTGGTCCCAGGGTCAGTTTCTTGCCTCTAAAACAGAAGAAATTTGTTTTATGTTTCAAATTATGCATTGTAGGTATACTGGGAACAAACACAACACTTCTGTGATGGACACCATAGCAGAACATCATGGATGTAACAATTAAATTTCTAACTTTGCTGTGCTCAACACACAGATCTGAAATCCATACAGAAATTGAAAAATTGATATTGAAAATCTAAAGAAAATAAAACTATAGAAATACAGGAAGTACAGATTTTTATGTAATAAAAAGTAGAAATTGCAATTAAAAAATACTGTACTGAACTTCATTCATTTGAGGGGGTTTAAATTTTGTTATAATTGTTTAAAAGCACAGACAATATAAACACATGTACTTTATGCATGGAACATGGCTAACTTAAGCTGCTGTAACACGCATAGTGATGGCAACTGGAAGTTGTCTTGTAGGGAAACAGTAACATAGAAAAGCAAAGTTGAAGCTTCCCTTTCTGCAGTGATAGTGTCTCTTAACCTATGGCTTTTATCATGAAATGTGTATGAGGAGGATGAGGGAGTTTAAGGAAGTAAGGCAGTGGGTACATACTGCATTTTATTTATTTAATATCTTGAATTATTAAAAAGACAGGTGCTGCTTGGAAGATAGTTTTCCATTGTTGTATGAACTATCAGGGATTAAACCACGAAGGATTAAAAGACAATGAATTTTGTTATATTTATACCTAAAGTGAACAGAAGCCTACAAATACATGATAACAATATGAACAGGCATTAACTATTTTAGGATTAATTCCTTTTTAAACTTTAAATGTAGAAGATTGCAAAGTAGAGGAACTCTTTGTTAAATGACTCTTTACTCTAAGGCAAACTCTCCTGGCAGGCTGGTAGCAAGCTATAGTGCTTTTAATCCATAGGTCGCTCACTTGAACCTGTCTCAAAATGCTAATGATTGGTGGAGGGTCAAGGATCTCTTCACTGATCTAGAGGTTTATGTTCAGAAAAGGGCAAGAAAATACAAGAATAAAATGAAAGATTAAAGAAAAATTAATAAAATAAAATAAAATTAAAAGAGAGAAAAATGTGGCGATCTTCTACACCATAGTAAGGACCAGGGGCAAAATACTGAAAAAATTCTTCCTTAAGGAAATCATCTGTCTTTGCCTGTAGAGGTAGCTTTGAAAGAGAAGTATTCTATTTACTTTTCAGATACTATATAGTATATGAACAGATTAAAAAATAACATTATAGTGCAGTGTATGCCCCTAATTAATGAGTGAAAGACTGTGACTTACCTATCCACCTTGGACTAGTAATTCTGATTCTAATCTTTTCATCTAATGATACTATCTTTGTACTTGATATTAGGGGCTTGTTTATTGCTTTGTGGCTTTGGTTTTTTTTCCTGGGCATGGAATTTCCTGGGCATGGACTACTGAACTAGAACTAAGATTTGATTAAGCCGCCTCTATCCTAAGCTTTGTTTGACTCAGAATAGAATCAGGTCTAGAACAATTGCTCTGTGCAGAATTCCAAGCTGAAGAAAAATAGAGCCTTATTTAGTCCAGCCTCATATTGTGCTCCACTTTCAAGTATTGACTGTGAGATGTCCACATAGGCATACTCAGCCT
This sequence comes from Tichodroma muraria, assembly GCA_013390105.1. Taxonomy (NCBI): domain Eukaryota; kingdom Metazoa; phylum Chordata; class Aves; order Passeriformes; family Sittidae; genus Tichodroma; species Tichodroma muraria. Next base: position 15,727 of record WAAG01027535.1, on the reverse strand, counting down.
TTCCAGCATAGATTTCTCTGCACAGCACCCTCACATAAGTACAAGCCTCAGATTATAACTAATTGCAGGCTACTCTTGCAGGTCCTGCGGCATCTCCCTGCTGGACAGTCACTCTTTTGCAGTCAGTGGGTTTTACATTCTTTCAATTCTCAGCAGAGAAATGATGCCAGTCACAACTTCGTTTGCAACTCTAGAGTAGGAGGGTGCTCCTCATTTTTTGACATGAGAATTATCTGAGAAAATGAATAATATTTTGCTTGTTAATTTATTAAGCCTCTTACTAGCACTAGTTGCCTGGAATGCCCTTTCATATTCATCAGACTACATTCAGAGCCACCTCACAGAGGCTTTATTCCCGACCCTTTTGCAGGGACACCTCGCATGGTCATGCAGAGCCAAGCTCTGATTCATCAGAGATAATTCCCCTTTTCACTGCCCTGAGTGGGCCCAAGGCTGAGCTCCCATGGGGTGCTGGTTCTGCCAAGCACACACCCATGTGCTAGCCCTGCCTGGGACCAGGGACATCTCCCACCTGCTGAGGAGCTGGGTCTACACTGAGTCAGTCTCTTCTTCGTGCCACCCACCCCTCAAAGGTCCTTTCTCAGGTGCTGTACTCATTTTTTATGGTGACATTATTTGAGGTCATCTAACAGGTCAGGTAAAGAACAAACTTTGAACCAGAATTTCTTAAACATGCTGTTGGATAGCAGGTGAAATTTTTGTAATTAATGTAGTCTATTAATTTAGATCCTGAAAACAATTCAGGATATCATGATGTCAAAGACATCAACTTTTTTGGGGTGTTTTTCAGAGAAGTTGAAAATGCTGCTGCTCCTACTTTTCCCTTTTGCACTACCCATTTCCTATTGCAGTAAGGATTTTTCACAGTAAAAACGATGATAATTTAATTTTTGTGCTTCTAACTTTACTATATCCTCTTTCTCTGCTCAGATCTCTCAGCTTCTGGCTGGGTGTGACTAAGAGTCAGTGACTTTCTTTTGCTGCAGCCCAGTTTCCTAACAGGTTGTTGAGCCTGGAACTGACCTTGCTATCCACAGTGGCAATGGCAGACATAAAAATGAAAGTAGGCAAACTGGCATACAGATGCTGACTACATTGCCACAATAATACTGTTATATGTACTTCTGGAAATTGGATAACCTGTATGGGACATTATTTTCAGGTTTTTAACACCGTTTTATGACATTTTGACTCCTGAAGCATGGTAAATATGAGTATTGTCAAGAATTAGATTCACACCATAGAATTATGATTCCTGACTATTTCATAAAAGGAATTTTCTTTTTAACAAGTAAAATAACAAAATGATGTCTGTGGGCAGTCAAAGATTTTCATTTAAATAGTATTTATTGATCTGCCTGTGGTCCAGGATGTGAATCCAGCTACATATAACATGAAAAAATCATATCTGCTTCCTTTTGCCAAAATTATAAACCCTCTCTTTGCTTCTTTGTTGCAATAGCTTAGAACTTCAATAGGAACACTAATGACCATGTGAACTCAGAGGTACACTCTTGATTGAATGATTTTGACTTTCTTAAGTAGTCTTAAATGCATAACTTTTTGTTAAATAAGCTCTGGACAGATGCTTTTATTCAGCAAAGTGTTTTTCAGGATGCTGATGTGTGCAGCTTCTGGGATGATTAGGTGATTATCTTTCAGGAGGGCATTGCTGGACCATTCTGCTTTACAGTTCATCACCATTATCTCTCATTAAGAGTAGCCTGCACAGAGAACAAGGAAGGTTTTCTCATCCTCATTATTTTCCAAACCACTAATTCCCTGACAAGAGTATTTGTAAATCCAAGTTGTTCATTACAATAACTAGATGAAAATGTGACCTAAAACTATTGTTATATAAAACAAATTACAGATTCTGACATAATGGTCATGTTTATCATAAACTGAAAAAACACTAACTGTCATGTACTTATAGCTTAGAAAATACCTTTTTTCAGGTCACAGGTATTTTTATGTGCCTAAATGTAGAAGTTCATAACACTTTAATTCAAAGGTTATCTGTTATCTCCTTGTCACTTCTTTAATCCTAAGAAGTTTAGAGACCATTAAATTACACAACTGTGTTACTAGATGCAGTAAAATGGGGGCAATCACTTGGCAAGCCTCACTGAGAAAGTAATATCAATCTATTATAAACTCTGTACATCTTATCTGAGAAGAGATCAATTACAGGCTAAAAATCTCCTTGGGCTGTATTCTTTCTTTTTAGTTTTTTTGGGGTGGTGTTTGTTTGTTTGTTTTTAAATAAGTGATGTAATTTGAATGTGCTGCTTTCAGACATCAAAAGGCTGAGTAAGCCATACCTAAATTTTCATGTTGCTATTCTGGTTAATATTTATATTGACAAGTATCTGGCAGGAGCAGGCATGAAATGCTTCACTCTACATAATATAGCACTGGTAGTGTGTGTTTATAAAAGGAAAACTGGACATTATGCAAATAGACTCAAAATGAGCAATTCACACCTCCTCTCTGAAGCACTTACAGTAAACACAGTAATCAGGAGGCTGTCTGGGTCTACATGTCACAACACAAATGTCCAGACCAAGACTCACGAGGCTGATCTGCACCCTCTAGTGACCCAAACTAGTTGAAACATTGGCAGCTACAAATTACTAAATGACTTGGAACGTTTCTCCCCTAGTCAAGACTTTTATCGTTCTATTACTGGTTTAGGGCAAATAATCAAAAAATTCCACTAAAACTAGGAAAACTGGTCTGCATCAGGATATGAAGAAGCCTCCATGGACCTTAGGTGTTAACTTCTTGCAGGTGCCAGCCCAGCTGTGAGCAGCTGTACAAGGTGCAAAACAGGCCCATAAGGTCCGTGCTTCCAGCCACCCATCCCCAAAATCGCAGTCCTGGATCACACACCAGGGGGGTCTGTGAGCTCCAGGCAATCCCTGCAAGGGAGGGTCGTGCCGTTCCCAGCTTCCTGCAGCCGTGCAGCAGGGTTGTTGTACGGATTAGCCCAGGGCAGCCTTGAGTGCTTGTTCCAAAAATAAAGGCAGTTATAGTAATCTGCTGTGGCAAGCGTGCGTGTGTATGATATGCGTTTACTGCAAGCCTAGTGATTTAATAGGATTAAATTCTGATCAGCAGAGAGAAGATTGATCATAGTAATGAGAAGATGGGTAGAGTACATGTGGCTCAGTGGCAAACTGGCTTGAGGAAGAAAGTGTTACAGTTCAGTGTACATTATGAAGGAATCATATTGGACCTCAGGCTTATTCGCTATATTAAGTGAGCAATAGTGTAGGAAAATTGGATAGGCTTGCATTCTCCTTTTTAGGTAAGCAACTGACGCTTTGCTGTGATACTTCATTTGCTTTTCAGTTCTAGGCATGAAATGAAGTGTACAAAATAATATGGTAAAAAAATCAGATTTACAAACAGAGAAGAATTCCCAGCCCAGTAGCAAATGCAGTACCATATAATGCAGCGCTGGGTGAAGATTATCACGAAGCGATTTTCATGGCTGGATTAAAAGTGTATGCTGTCAGTAGTCCTGTTTTCAGTAGCAGTGAACTTGACAGGGAAATCATCTGAGAAAGAATAGACTCCCAGTGTTGCCAAACTCCGAAGCAACTCTCCAAAGGGGACAGCTCGGAGCATACAGATGAAGTAAAGGAAACTACAGGGGGTTAGACTCGGTAAAGAATAGCATAGGTGATCTTTACTTAGAGGTAAAGCAAGCAGAGAAAGTTTAAGCAATGGGCTCCAAGGAATTACCAGGGAGAATAATTAAAAATTTGGAGGAATGCTACTGTGCTGAACTAAGAAAAAGAGAAAATGTAAAGATTAGTGGAAAAAATAGTAGGTCAAGGTAGCAGAAAAGGCAGTGAAACATGACAACTGCAAATGTGCTTTCCTGCCCTCCTGGCATCCTCAAAATTGATAACGAGAGATTGGCAGAAAGCAGGCAGTGCATTCAGCATATTGAAGTGCAACTAGCAGACACTTTTAATGAAAAGCAGTAATTGGAAAATGTTCTCTTCAAAACTACTTTTGCCAGAGGTGTTTTGTCAAGTTTCTTTCCTGCTCTATTTTGTGTTTCTAGAACTTGTTTGTTGGCAGGACGGTTGCTGTTTGTTTGGTGGGGTTTTTATTTTGCTGTTGGTTTGGTGGGGGTTTTGTTTTAATTTGGCCATTCTGTAATTTTGCATTGCTGCATTTCACTTTTGATTTGCTGCTTTGAACGTGTAATGGAACTTCAGTTAAATGTAGAAGTATATCAGACATTGAATGTGCAGTTTTTAAACTTAAGAAAAATCTCACCAATAAATCAATATGAGTTCAGGAAGTGTAAAATAGCCACTTAACAAAAAGAAAATTAAGACGCTTTTCAAAATTTGCAAACTTTTTTTTATACCATTGCATTTTATTTTTACCATGTTTAGTAATAAGTCTCTGCAAAGGATCCAAGGGTCCATTGTTTTTTAGTTCACGTTCTGTAGCAGAAGCAGTAAATAACAACTTCCCTAATGTTCATTATCTGATTAAAGAAATTGAGGCATGTAACAGTGCAGAGGTTAAAAGACAGGGAGGATTAAAGGATGAGTGTAGCTAATTAAGGAAACAGTCCTGCAAGCAATTACATACATGGTTAACTTTAAGCACTTCAGCATTAATAGGACTACTCACATGCTTAAGTTAAGCACATGTGCTTGTGAACCGGAGCTTGAAGACCACATCCTGTGAGATGTTGAGGACGTGTCAAACATTGAAGGCAACAGGATAGCCCTGTTTCAGCGGGAGCTGTGGGTACTGTGCACTTCCCAGTACCAAACTTCAGGACATGGTGGCACAATCTATTTGGGAAGATGTTGCTCACAGAGGTTTCCTAGGTAAAGGCTTCCTAGGTAAATACTGGAGAGCATTTCTTTTCAGAAACGTTTTGAATCAAGCCTTCATTGATAAGCATTTTTTTAATAAACTCCCCAAGACTGATACTGAAATTAAGAAAGTTTTCCACTCTATCATTCAGCAATATAGGGTAAAAAACCCAAGAGATCCATTCCACTGGGGTGGGTTGTAACAAAGTGAAGTTTTACTTCTCAAACTCCATTTTAAGCAACAGCATAAAGTGAGCTACCTCATTCACTTGCTTGGGCTCTTGTCAAGGTCACAGTACAGCCCATCACAACCAAAACCTTGTGCCCAAAGGACATATAACAAGTGAGTCTACGTTTGATCCATTGTTCCCTAGATTAAATTCAGTGTCCCTTGTCTCTCCTGTAGTGATGATCTTCTTTTTTTAATTTAGAAAAGGCACAGAATCATTGATTCAGTAGGATTTTTTCAGTTTGCCAGTTTAAATTTTAGAAGCACAAGTGTCTGTAACTTAAGCAAAGGAATCAAATGTAATTTGGTCACATCTTCTGATGGTCTTAATTGCTCATGCTAACTGGGAAAATATTTCCTGCATTGTGTTTGGCTTGCTCTTTCCAAGAAAAAGAAATGGTTGTGGATATCTTTTTTTACATTTGTTTGATTTGTTTTTTTTCTTCTCCTGGTGTGCCAAAAGGAAAAGGGCTTGTTTGGAATCATGCTCTGTATCGTTTATGGTCTTTCTGTATCATTTCCAGAGAAAGAAATAGTTGTTGACACTGATTTGGAAATTAGGATTAAACTGTCAGCATCATAACTGCCAACCAGTTGAGCAGAGAGTAAAATGATGAAAAGTGAGAAGACAGCCTTATCTTAGAGTATATCTCAATGTCCTATAGTTTTCTCAGTTGGAATCCATTAAAATGTCTGCTTTGTATTTATTTTATTTTTTTTTAAGTTCAAAGGAGGTGACCTTTTCTAAACTAGGCACTGTAAAAACTTCAGCACTGGTGTTTTCTTAGCTGCTGTCCTCACCAGTGAGACTTCATTAGTAGTGGCAATTGTGCAAACTCAAAGGCAGGGAAGGAAAGGCATAGAGGAGAGGAGGAAATGATTGATTGGGCTATTAGAGAAAATGTCCTTTGACGTGAAACTCTTCATTATTGTTGATTTGACTGTCTGAGGCAGTCTCTGAAGAGAGATTCAGAGGGATGGGACTTATAGGGATGATTCCGTCTCTTCTCCTGGTTGTTGTTCCACTTTGGGGTACAAATCCTGGAGCAAACAAATTGGGAGATTTTACATGCCAGTAGCAATATATGGCTGCTTGGCATTAAATTCCTACTCACTACAAAGATTTCACAGAAACACCATTTTCCTCACAATTAGCAAGTTTTCCATTCCCAGCAGGAGTAAATAGCTTTGCCCTAAGAACTCCTCCAAAAAGAAGGTAAGATTGTCTTACCTTCCTCCTCAGCTCTCACGTTAGCCAGATAATGCTGGCAATTACTTCTCTTCTGCCTTTTTCAAGAGAGTGTCCATTAGCAAGTCAAATTCTCCCCATTGTGTTCTGTTGCCCCACTTACATGCTCCCACGCACATTTTGAAAATAAACAGGTTTTCTTAAAAGGTAAAAATGGCATCTAACATTTTCACAGTACCTTTTATGCACTGCTAAGTCTTACACTGCTAGTGTGGATGCCCCTGTTAATATGAGAAAGGCCAGGTGACATCTCTGTTTTCTGCAGACATTTTGTCACAGTTCTGCTGCTGCTAACATCAATGTACTGCTTTTTGGCAATTTTTAGTTGCATTTGAATGCATACTGCCACAACTCTAGTGCCCCTGCAAACAGGGGAGGATTGTTTCCACAGCCTGTGGCAGCTCACCTACCCCTCCGTGTCAGTACCCGCACACCTTTCCCTCAGCACTCACACCTGTCTCCGAAAGGCTCCGCCTGGCACGCCGGCTGTGCGCGGGGCTCGGCAGGAATATCTCAGAGCTGCTTTCTGGCTACCTGAGAGGCCATTGCTGGCTCCTCCACCTTTATGGCTCCCTTCCCTCCGACCCCTCGGCGCTGGTGCCTCCCGGGAGCCGGGAGCACCTGCATGGTGGTGTATGCCAGGCTCACCTGGCCGGGCCGCTACCGCAGCAGCCTGCCAGCAGCGGCTGTGGCCTGTGGAGCAGAGAGGAAAATCTGGCCTTTGCTCTGCCCTGGAGTTACCTCTTAGAATTTCCAATGACAGTATCTTCTAAAGGCCCTAATTCTTCTTAAACCTTGTGTAATTCAACATCAAAGATCATATCCAGCTGTGCTCACTATTGCTTTTTTCTCTCTTCAGATCCAAATCTGTCGCTAACTGCATTTTCAACTTTTTCAAGTTCCTATGTCTTTTGAAGTGCCACTATGCCTGTGTTCCCCACAGCCTATTCCCCAACCTGCTTTGCACTGTTATCAAGGACTGAGTGATCCTTTGTCCCAAATCCTCAAAGGAATATTTCAGCTCTTTCTTTATCCGTTTCTGAGACAGCTCTGTCCCTTGGCCTGTGCACTTCTTAATTTACTCTTAACATTCAATGCATTTTTCTACGGGCACTTAAAATTCACTCTTAACTTTCCTCATTTCAATCAACATTCACACAGGGACACTTACATGTGTCCTGAATTGTCATTTTATTAAAACCCTTTGCTCCTTTACCATTTCAATTACCATTCTTTATAATATCATTTGCATTTGCATGGTACCTTCACCCATAAAAGACAAAAGTTTTTATTCTCCATTAACAGATGGGTAAAATGGAATCAGAGAGATTAGAAAGATGTCTTTGCAGCTCAGTACAACTATATGGTGTCCAATTCAAGAGCTGAATTACATTAGAGGAAAATACTGTAAGCATAATGGATTGACGTGTAAATCAAAGTGATATAAATTACAGATCTGAATCATGGAATCTTGATTTGAATAACTGCTTTTAATCTTGGTTTGCATTTGCACTTTCCCTTATTATTCTAAAAATGCCTGCCCTTAATGGAATACATAATCATTCAGAATTGCAACCACACATAGCCTTTACTCCAGGTGGAAATTTCTTACTACACATACACGTTTGTTTAAGCAGAAAATTTAACATATATTTATTAAAATTCTATTGTAGAACCTTAAATTACATTAGTTCACTATGTCTTCAATTTTAGTAGAAAGCTGTTTTTTAATTTATATCAAGCTGAATGTACAATTACAGTGCACAAAATGTACAAACTGAGATTTGGAAAATATGCTGTTAGTAACCCCTTTTTTTCCTTAAGTATCAATAGTACCAATTATTAAAATATATATTAGCATTACATTTGTATTGACTACACTTATTGAATGGGAAGCTCGTTTCTTGTCGCTCAAAGCAACATATTAGGACTCCAAATCTGCAGTAGAGGTATAATGAGATTTTCAAAACCGCACTGACAATCAAGTTCCTGCTTCCAAAGGAATCGATGGGTACAAGGTGACCTGTAGGTAATCTTGAAAATTCCCAGAGGCATCTGTTTGCAAATGTTCTCAAAAAACTGTGCTGGGGACCTTCAGTTTTCTGAAATTAGTTGAGTTCATCCTCATTTGCTGTGTCTATTCATGGGTTTTGAAATAACAAAATAGGCTGTTCTTTTCAGCTCGAACTTGATCTCATTACTGTGTGTGACTTATTTGGAAAAGAAGCACACGTTCTCTCTGCTCCTGCAGAACTGCAGCACAAAGTCATTTGGCCAAAGGCTTTTCTGCAGTCCTGAAAATACTTACACCAACAAAAGTAAACAGAACCTATCATCTGTGCTGTTACAAAGATAAATATAGAAGATATTAGTAGCACATTATGTATGTTGTTAGTAAAGTAATTGAGATGAAGTAAAACTAAAATAATGTTCTGGTGATGCCGCATATAATTTGAGAAGCAACATTCTTCAATGCATTTTTGAGTTGGGTCCTTATTAATTAAACAGGATTTTGTTTAGCAGTAAATTATATGAATTACAAGTCTAATGCTTGCTTGGTAGACACATAATTTCACATTAAATTTTAAATAGTTTTAAATTTTTTTTGTTTTGTTTTTGTATTGGTTGGTTGGTTGGTTTTGTATTACTTCAGTGAAGGAATACTTTTGTCATTTGTTCTTCCCTTGAGCTCGCAGTGGGCTTCAGGAAATGTTCAGATTTTCTCAGCCCTAAACCCTGGTTTCTGTTCATGGTCATCAAAACCCTCTTGAAGTCCCTGAGAGCTGCAGTCTTGCTGTGTGACTTCTCGTCCCTTTTCCTGTGAAGGGGGTTCTGCTACTACTTATGCTCTAAGTGGCTTTTATTAGAAAATTATTAGCGAGTTTTTCAGAGTATTAGATCATTCCCCAACACAAGGAGAAGAAATAATCACAAAGAAGAAACAAGTTTTACAAATTTTTTAAAAACTACAAAAGTAATTTTCTGTGCAATCTACATGTGATGTAGGTGTGAGAAGATCCCAAATCCCAACGATGTGAGAAGAGACAGAAATGGCAAAGGGATGCCTGAGGGAGATGGGATGGCTCAGCCTGGGCACAAGGGGAAAATGGGCCTCTGGCATTAGGGAATCAGACCCCTTCAGGCCTCTGGGGCTGCCCATGTGGGGCCTCAGTGCTGCAAAATTGGTGTGTGCCTTGGACAGGCTGTGCCCTGAGTGGGGCATCCCTGGGACAGGCTGTGCCCTGAGCAGGGCACGCCTGGGACAGTCAGCAGAAGAGGGGCAGCTGCCCCTGAAACCCCTCCAAACAGAGGGAGTTTCCCCCCAACAGCCATGAGCCAAAAAAGTTCCACCTGACCTGTCCTAGTGCAGACACCACAAAATATTCCTCACCAAAGGGCTTTTTTTACGATGTGACAATTGTCATGCTTCAGTTTGACATACTGAGAGTTGCTTTTTCATTTCTGTTAATTTTAAATAATTTTCATTTTATTCTAAAGAATGACATTTTAAGAGCTTTAAGAAAGAAATGTTTCATATTTTAATCAAAGGAAATGTTTCATTCTGTTTAGTTGTTTGGGTTTTTTTTCTTTCTTCCTGCTTTCCTTTTCCTTGCAGCCTGCTGCAAATTTGAGCTCTCTTTAGTTTTGCTTCAGGTTAATTCCATGCAATTTTCATTTTGACAGTTCTTTAGGCAAATCACAGTATGTTATTTATATAGCTCTGTCTGTTAAAGCAGTGATATTTGCTGCTCTCTACTTTAAGGACAAATTGAGGCCCTAATCCGGTAAAGACCTACCTATTTTTATGGGCAGAACTGCTTACTGAGCATAAAGTTAATCACGTTAAGCTTGTAAAGCACTAGGGATCCTAGAATGGAAAACATTAGAGATGTGCAAAGTAATATTTTGACTTTCAAACACTTCTCCCTTTCTTTGCCTTCTCCTGCAGAAGGATGGGACTCATTCAAATGGACTAAAAAAATTAGTTAAAATCTCGGTTTTGCATATTTTCATTCATATTTGCAAAGAATATATTCTTTATACTAGTTGTATGTCAGTTTAAAATAATGTCTGTCTGCTCAATTCAACTCCAAATATTTTATTTCAATCATTAAAAATACCCTATAAGCAGAGTGAGTAAGAGCTGTGCAGACATGTAGAAAATTATTGCTCACCTTTGTTCAGAAGGTGCTCTCAGTAAATCTTTTTACAGCTGGAATAATGCCCTATCTGCTCTCCTTTCTCTCCTCCCTGTTCTCTGCAGAACTCAGATCCCAGAGCTACTGACAAACCAAAAGACGTTACGCTCTTTGCTGAACCTTTTTGCTCTGTCCTGCCCAGAGAGCCTGGAAGCCAGCTCTGTGTGGGCTTTTCTCAGTGTCACAGGTGACACTTGGCACTGTCCTTTTTCTGGTGTGTGTGGGAAAACAATCCTCTATCAGTCTGAGAGTGCTCTACATTCAAACAAGTGAGACACAATGAGGAATAGGCTTCATCTTCATCCCTCAGACAGAGTTTGAAATGGACTTTCCTCAAAATTCTCAAAATTTATTCTAAAAAAGTACAGGAGATGTTGATTTTGGCATCCCCCAGGCCATACTCCTCCTAATTCTTTCTTTTTTTCTAATTTTCATCCTCTTTGCTGTAATTTGGCTGCACTTTCTCATCACTGAGAGACAGCCTCTGAGACCTACACACACAGTACCTGATAGATACAGGTTGGAAACAAAAGGTTATTGTTCCCATGCTGGGCGAGACAGAAATAGAAGTTAAAAGAGGAAGCTTTTGCTAGGGCCGGGAAGTCTGAGAAGCACTGAAAGCTGTAAGACATGTGCAGGTATAAATCCAGGCATTCACACCACAAAAGCTGCTGGACTTTGGCGTGGGTGGCGTCAGGCAGGCTCTGCAGCGCCAGAGCGTCCCTTGTGCACGGCTGACAGTGCAGGGAGGCTGTAACAAGCCTCAGGACAAACTGCAGATTTTATCCTTGGGGTAGGAGTCCAGGTTTAAACATACACGGAGGTGCTGATCGTTGTTCATCAGCCCGGGGTTCAAAGGTGACCTGGGGCTCTGGCAGTGCAGGTCCCCACGTGCGCGTGGCTCTCAGGGCTGGCCTCTTGCCTCTGCGGCGCTGCCAGGGACCCCAGAACACACTCAAGGCATGCTGACAGAGGGAATTGTTTGCCTGGTGGAGCTGCACCACATTCCTGACTGACATAAGTGAAGACAGCATTTCTCTGCTGACATAGCTGAGCACACAGAAGAGGTCTGCCAGAGTAGCTGAGAAATTGTGGACTAATTTTTTAATTTTAAAAAATAATTACCTATCATGATTGTTCCAGAAATCTCAAAAATATGAGACCAAAAGGCCCTAGAACTATAAAGAAAATTTAGATCAAGTATTATAATTAAAAAATCTCATTATTTGTGGTAATGGGGAAGCACAGGTCATAATTTATTTTATTTTTTTCTTGCAAAGAGAAACACTGCTCTTTGATTCATGAGAGCCCTTCCCTTGTGCCCTGAAACCATTTCAGCCAGTGGAATCATATATTGACACAAGTCTCCTTTACTTGGACAGAATGAAGGTGTAAACAGCACATAACATTTGCTTAAAGGTTCAAACTTCTTTATTTTAATCTTCCTGATGCTTTTCAGGAAATAGGTGAGTATTGGTACCTCATTTCTTAAGTACCCTGAATATTGATTCACCAAGCAACAAAGATATTTTCATTGCAACTTGAATTTTCACAAAATTTGATACAGAAAATAGCATGTCATTGGTTGGAGAAAACAGAAAAAAATCTCCATGTGAACCCTCCTTACATCATTAGCAACAATCCTAATAAAAGTTATCTTAAGCCTAAAGATTAAGGGATTTTTAACATGCAAATATAGACGCAAAGAAGAAATCTAGACATTCAGGTCAGGCTTCCATATGAGTAAATATATTCTTTAATTTATTAATGAAGTTCAGAATCTTGTTAAATTGTTTATTAAACAGAGCTTCAGTATCTTTTATGTCTGTAGCCGAATGTATTTTAAAGAGTTAGAAAGTCAATACATGAAAGATTAAAATCGTGTGATTCACTAGTGTCTCACAGCAGGGTGGCCAAGTCTGCTCCCATTAAAGCTGTCATTGCCATGGTACCTAAAATACCAACATTCACAGACTGAGAGAAATGCACACATGAAGGTTTTTAACATTATCAGCCAATAAAAATAAAAGTAACAATAACCTTGCACATCAATGTTCTGCTGCAAACACCCGTCTTCTAATTTTGTGCACATTTCAAGCTTATTATTCTAGGATTTGGAGGAATTTTTATCAGTCAGGCTTGCCACTGATGCAAATACAAGGCACCTTCAAACAAATTGTCACTGTAATTGTGTTGTGCGCCCACTTCTCTCAAATCCCAAAGTTTTTCAAGCACAGCTTGAACAGCACACCCTGTTGCTGATAAGGCACCCAAGGTGACTATAGGTTAGAATGCATGAAACTTTTTTAATGCCAGCATTGTTTTCTTAGAATAGCAACCTTTCTGTTTGATATTTTTCTAGGCTTTTTGTCTTTTGCATATTGTGTTTTGACAATAACCATTTCAATCATTTTAAATCAGAAAGATTGAAATGTCATTTTTTTATAGAATAGATGATATAAAACATAAACAATTACAGCACTAAAGTGTAATTATACATAATTAGCACTCCAGCAGCTCAAGTTCTCCAATATAGTTTCATAACTTTGTCTTATGTCTTTTATAAAGTAATGGTGCAGATGGAAGACACTTTACAAGGAAGGCATTGACATGACAGTGATTCCTTTATGGAACTTTATTTTACGTGAAGATGTCTCTCAGGGGTGTGTCAGGTGAATAGGGAGTTATTAAATAGCTTTTATCTGTTTATTCTAGTGGGTAAATATGTGTGAGAGTGCATGCTTCTACATAACATAATACGTGGTGTATTTTAATACCTAGGTATCTATTCAAATTACTACACCTCACAGGAGTGGAGTATAGTAAATTTTGGCATTTAACCACACTAGGGTACGCTTCAAGCAAGTAAGAAAAAAATGCTGTTAGCAAGTGTGTTGTGGCACAAGTGACCAAAACAATTAACACTGAAGTTAAATGATGTGCTATGGCCATAGACATACCAGGGGAATTATTTATAGCCACAATTTTGAAAAGAAGAACCACTGTTTTTCCAGTTTTTCACAAGCCACTGTGCCTCCATATCATCAATCTTTATAAGCATATAAGAACAGTAAATTAATGAACATGTAATGTGTTTAAGCAATTCCTACATAAATTTATGAACATGCTGAAGTTTGTGTTTTTGTACTTAGAGCGTCATCTAGTGGGAAGTTGGGATTATGGACCATCCCTTCCCTGTTTCTTCAGCTCCAAGCAGACTGGTTTAAAAAAAGGAAAATAATATAGCAGAGATAGCTATGAAGTGACAAAGCTTTTCTCATAATTAAATTTTACATTGTTACAAAAAAGAAAAGGCAGAGTATTGGAGTAAAATTAAATTCTTGTAGATTTCTGAAGAATTATCAGGTATCAACACCAATATATCAGATACAGGCAAGCTTGCATGTCTCATAACAAATCTTTATATACATAGTTTTAAAGTATTTTAATAATATTATAATAGCCATAAGGTGGAAGAGGTTTTGATCATCAAATTATAGTCAAAGCTTTATTCTTTAAATAAAAACTCAAAAATTAGGACGTAACAAATCTATTTTTAATATTTACAGGAAGAACCCAGTTTTGCATGGGGAAACCTTTAGAAAAATAATTTGGTGAGCATTTCCTACAAAATTATGCATAGGCACTATTTTTTCTCTGACACAGGGTCTCAGGCAGGTCAGCTCCTCTAAAGTCAGATTGCTTTAAACCTTAAAAATAAATAGCTTCCTTAAAGGAATAATGTTCAGTTTAAACAGTTACAATACAGCAGAATTACAGAAATTCAGCAGCCAGTCCAGATACCTGCTGTTTTCAGCTGTGATGTTACTTCAGATACCCTGAAGCATCGTTCATGATATCATTATTTTATAAGGGATACAGTACTGAATTGCTGAGTCTAAATAAAAATCTCTATGGGGTGTTACTTTATTATTTTTTCCCCACTGAAAAGAAAATGGGAAGCCACCTGGAGCACTGACTAAACTTTAAAAGGTTTAGAATACCTGCTGGAAAATTTGGAATGGATCAAAGTCTTGGTGGAGGGATTTTTTCTGTTTTCACAAACTTTGTAACTGGTTCTTTGAGAGATAATTATCGAAGTGTTATAAAAAAGGTGATCCTAGAGGAAGTTTTGACTGGATAAGAATGGATTGGAGTTTGTGTGTGTGAGATACCTGACCTGAAAATATGTTTTTTCAAGTTTACATGTTGTTTGCAGATCCAAGTTCCGTGCAAACATCTTTCTCCTTTACCAAAGACCTCCAGACTTTTTAAGAGGGGGATGCATTTTTTAGTAGCAGGACCTGTAGCAGTAGACAATGGGTAATGATTTTAGACTGAAACAATTTAGATTTAGACTGGATATAAGGAAGATATCTTTTATTGGGAGGGGGACAGAACACTGGAACAAGCTGTCCTGAGAGGTGGCAGATACCCCGTCCCTGGAAACATTCAATTGAATGAATTGAACGGGGTTCAATTCCAGGTTGTTCCAGGCTGAACGGGGTTCAGCCAGGTTGAACGGGGCTCCGAGCAACCTGATCTACTTCAAGAGGTTGAACTACAGGACCTGTAAATGTCCCTTGCAAACCAAACCATTCTATGACTGATTCTGTGATTTGTTACCATTTTCTTAATAGGGATGGGAGAAGGTTCAGTTGAATTTGAGGCTGAACTGAAAGATCCAAGACTGCCTGTACAGCTTGGGACTAGAAATCAATGGTTCTTTTCCCTGGAGGACCATCTTAAAGGAAAGCTCTCTTACTGTAATGAAGAAGAAGAGGTATAGAAAGACATCAGCAAGGGAAGGGGTAGCGAGAGAAACAGAAACACAAAGAAAAAGTCTGATAAACAGAAAATGTCATGAAAATTAATAGATGGAGATAAAAAGGCACTGTACTCTTGGAAATGTGAGAGAACAGGTACTGAGAAAAGTTCAAAGAAAATACTAGCTTAACCTCAGTAACCCGCTCACACTGTAAGGGCAGAGAATCTCATTTAACATTTTTTAGGTTTCAGAATTCACTGTACGCTGAAAGAATACTTGATAAATTATTTAGACAGTTTCAACTGAGATTGGAAAAATCCCAGCCTGTCAGAAGCTAGGTTAAAAAAGGTTGATGCTGTATAAATAATTTACTTCTTTGGGGAGGAAAAAAACATACAGATGCTG
>WAAG01027532.1:0-14517 GCA_013390105.1 Tichodroma muraria | reverse complement strand
CTTTTGTTGCTGGATACAATGTGGTCTTGGTGATAACAAGGTCTTAAGGTTTTGCAAATGGACAGGTACTTGAGACTGGGAACATATGAAATCCATAGAAACTATATAGCCATATCTGTGATGTCCTTAAGGTTCTGTTGATTTGCACTACTAGAAGATGAAATGAAACTAATGTTCCTCATTGTTTCTTAATGGAATACTGTCAAACATTTCTTGATCCTGAGCATTAACAATATTCTGCTAGAAGCAGGGGGAAACTATTTCTGTTGAGTAATCACTGCCTGGAAATTGTGGTGTTGTCACAGAATGGTTCCAAACTGAGCTTCCAGGATTTAGCAGTGTCCTTTTATACATAATAGGCAGTTGAACTCAACAGGTCAGTCTGTGCAGCACAGAGGAAAAAAAAAACTGTCAGAAAAAAAATAAAATAGATGCTTGAGTCTTAAGCATCTATTATGCTTTTTCTTTTTCTCTAGTTGCCTACACAGGCACTGACCTTATACAAATTATTATTCAGAAAATGAACTTTTTATGTCTTTATATCTATCTATATTTTTTTATATCTTTATATCTATCTAGTGTATAGACATCACTAACTGTATCAGTTAGCACATTTTCCCTGAGGATCACACTGGGAAAACACTCTAGATGAAGCAACAGATGCAGGAATGTTGTGATATGATGACTTCATTCAAAAAAAATCAGTGATGGCAAAGAAAAAAACAAAGTACCTTTCCTAAGCAGCTCCTGGCTCTTTCAGCCAACTTCATTTAGAGCCACTGGTCTATGATCAGAAACATTTTACTCCCAGCCCCAAATTCAAACACTTTTATTATTTTATTTTAGCAGAACCTAATGTTAGCAAGAAGTAGATGCATTTTTAATATCTGAGAAAAAAAATTCCTATTGGCTTCTATTTACAGTTGTTTGCATTTCATTATCCTCTATTTAGATGAAGTTTTAATAGTTTACCAGTTCATGAAAGTCTACAGACATTTCCTTTGGCAGATGTAGTTCTAATGAAAGAGTAAAGAAGATATTTTATAGCGGCATTGCTGTGGTACACTATTGGTGATATTACATTTGAAATGTAATAGTTCTCATAGCATTAAGTATGGAAAGGAAGCTGGGATGACCCATATTTCAAATTCCAGTGGTTGTCCAGACAGAATTCTGTTTGTTAGCAATGATGAGAAAACGCCTGTTGCTACTTTTATATTGCAAACCATTTTCCTCCTGTGGTTAATTTACTCCAGGTGAACATTTTGGAGAAACTCTGTGTGTAGAATCTACAAATAGGTTCTTTAAACAGATTTTACTAAACAGTATAAAATATTATATTCCACAGAAATAAAAATGGCATGTCCCAGCAATAATAAACACTGAAGGAAGGCAGAGGGAATACCACATCCTCCTGCACTGAGACTCAGGGAGAGATCTTCTTGGGAAGGTGAAAATGGATTTACCATGGATAGAAGAAAAAGGATACAGTGTGAGAGGATGCTATTTTCTCAGCCTTAGGCAATATACAACACATTTTTACCAGCTGGAAAATTGTTGCTGCCGCTTACAAAATAACTGTGGTAGACCTGCAACTTTGATTTTGCCAAATTTGAAAGACCGCATTCATGAAGCCAAGATGATAGGGAAAAAGAAAAATCTATACAAGAAGAAGACTACAGTGAGGACCACTGAAAGGGACTAGGAAATTAAATCGTCACAAAATGTTTCTCTCTGAAATAGCACGTGTAGTGATACTGATCATCTGCATCTCTTCCAAATTATAATTATTTCAGGAGTAAGAGGCCTGGAAACTTTTGAAAGGACTGAACTTGTAGATTTTGTGGGTGGTCTTCTATTGCCTCTCTCCAACATGGAAAAGTTCTTGCTGGCTCACTTACACTGCCATTTTGTGTTCATCCTACAAACTGAATTTAGGCTGTTGTTTTTGATAGACAGTTAGTGTCTGCTCTTGACATGATGGAATTGCCCAAAGACTTCATGATTATAAACAAAATGTTTTAAACAAGATTCTCTTCTTATTTATTGAATTGCAGCCACATACTCCCACTTTTACTTTGGTTTCCCTTCTACTGTATTCACTTCTTTGTGGGATTTTCTGTAATACTATCTTAATTGCAAGCTTTCTGGTCCCTTCTCTAACAGCATTTTTCAAAAAGTACTCACCAAAATCTCAAACATGCAGCTATCAGCATTCCAGTGGTGTTGGTTCCTAGTTTGCTTACAGTCATTTTGAAGTTGCACAACAAAGTCACATAGTCTAGTGCTTAATATGCTAAATTCTTAACCAATTTATATCAGTACAGCCTCACATGATCAAGAAAGCAATACCACTCTATGTTAGCTGGCATTGCACCCACAGCCTTGGGGAAAAGGTTTATGTCTGGGAGCTGAATTAAAATCATAGACATTTGGGTATGTATAATTAAAACAAGATTCCTAGTAAATTCATGGACATGTCTGAACACTTTCAGCAGAAATTTTCCATGGTTTTTAGAATGATATACAAAGAATTGATACATAAATTGAAGCGTAGTTCTGTGGCCATTCTCCATACCTGGTGACTCTTGACTTTTGAATTATATAAACATATAATCAGCCTTAAATTAATGGCTATACAAGCTGTTCAACAATTCGTTATAGAATCATAATTCTCTGAATAGGGAAACTAAAAATAACTGTGTGCCTAATACACCCCTCAGTGCACTGGAGTATTTGCAAACCTCCAGTTTCACAAACTAGCCCAGGATTTTGTATAAGCTTGGTTTGTAAAAGTTCACTGACCTAATCACCCACAGGGCCAAGGTTGTTCAGGGTCTAGGGAAACAGTGTGTTCTTTAGGTCATATTTCTTTGCTAATTTAGGGAAAGACACTTTCCTTGCTCATTTTACAGACCAGCAAGATGCTTGTTCCTGTCTGTTTTGTTACAACCATGGTGGAACTCCAGAGGAGCCAATTCCTCCTGCCCAAAGAGGAATACATTATCAATGTCAAGAGTTGAAATCTTACAGCAGGAAATTTTTACCAAAAATTATTCAAAATTTCTCCTAAACACACCAGACAAAATACAAATAACATGTTATAAGTTACAAAGAAATTAAACAAAGGCAGTAAGTTTAATAGGGTTATCTCTAAGAAGCATGTGACATCTGGCCCAGGAAGCAGTGCTGCCCTACAAGCCAGGCCATGTATTCTGACACCCTCTTTAAGGACCAGGAGCTGGACAAGTCCAAACCAAACTGCCAGCCTGGGGTGAACCTGAAAGAGAATACAGAGGGAAAACTACTGCTGACAGGTGACAAAGAATAGAAAAATAGGAAAGTTTTGTGGGAGCTGAGAGCTCAAAATGGGCTGAGAGGACACTGGGGGGAGAGCAGAGCACAGAGGGAGAACTAAGCAGCCCAGCAGCACCCACAGCTCACAGAGGAGCTCCAGGCCAGGTGATGTGCAGGCTGCTCCACACTGGTGCCTGCAGGACAGTGGGCTGTGCCCACCAGCAGCCAAGGTCTCCAGCTGGGGCCCTTACAGAGCTGTTACAGAGATGATTCTGTAACACTGTGGGGAACCAGTTTCAAGCACTTTTCAGCTACTACAAGGGAAACTTAACACTATTGTTCTTCTCATCTTTATAATCCCAATACCCAGTCTTTTTATGTTCTTGGCTTTCAGATAATTTTTTGTCAATATCCTTGTATTTTTGGCTTGTCTACTCACATCTTCATCAATTCATGGAAGCAAAAGCCTGTCCTCTGTTTGAATTCAATTCAGAGTGAAAACCCTCCATCCAGCTTGGATTACTTATTAGTCTTGCATAAGCCTTAGTTTTGGATGATGTTTCCCATCATTGCAACTATCTTATTCCCTAAAGAGTGTACTTACTTCTTACATTTATTCTGAATTAAGGACATCTGTTATACCTGCTAGCCTCCAAAGGTCTTTCACCAGAATAATATGATATGACTTTTCTGTCATTGTCCATTAGTACTAATATAATATTTATTATAATTCAGTCACTGACATTACCTTAGATCTACTTCTTTCCTCTACAACCTCCACAGCTTTTCTTTCTACACCATAGGATCCCTACTTCTTATCCAAAGTAACCCTTTTTCTGATCTTATTGATTTTGCATTATCTTCCAATCCTGTGCACATGCATAGCTCTTCTCAGGCAATATATAGTTTATCCTGTAAAAACTAAATCTTGTTATCCAAATTCTCAAGTCACACAAACTGTTGGTAACCTTTCTGACCTCTGTCAGAAACTGTTTATTAGACCACCTTGTTATGGAGTCCCCTTGGTGGATACATACCTTGGATTTATTACTTAAAAATCTGTCCCATTCTTCCTGATTGGCAGAGGAAAACTCAGCTTATTTTTATAAATACATCTCTTCCTCAATTAAACACATAAATCTCCCCCAGCTTGTTCCTTACTAATTTTCCATTAGCCTTTTATTAAAGGAAACGTTTCCGCAGTCAAAAGAGTTCTTTGAATTAAAAATATTAATATTTTGTTTAAATTATGTGGTTATTAGCAGTGTTTAGCAGTAACAGGATAAAACAAAGTACATTGAATCACTTTAATTTTCAAATCCAGCTGTGGAAGAGAACAATAGAAGTGAATAATGATTTCACACAATGGCTTGATAGTAGTTTACAAATGGACTGAAGTGTTTAAATACCCAAGCTTGTGCCCTCTTACTAGTCATCAATGCCTTTGCAGTACCTGGAACCCATGCTGGCAACCTTATCAAAGTCCCTGTTCTTCAAAAAAGTCCATGAGTACTTCTTATTAATCTAGGAATAATTCTACTGCTGGGAAAGACAAAGAAACGAGATCAGAGAGAAAAACACACAGAAATGTAGAGTCTTTCCTTTGGGGAGTGTTTCCAGTTACTTAACGGACTTTGTTTCAGGCTTTTGAAGAGAAATCCTGACTCAATTAATTTGTGGGAATTTTGCCACCGACTTCAGTGGTGTAGGATGTCATCCCCCCTGTTCACATGGACACAGATCAGAACCTATGTGACTTAGTAACCCAGAGATATGACAACATTTTCTTATATATAAGCCAAGTTTTTCTTTTATTTCTACTTGACCCAAAAGATGACTGTGGACTCTCACCACTATAAACAAGAACTTGCTTTGGAGCTTAGCACACGATTCCACATATTGTTTCTTTGTTTAAGAGAACTTTGTTTTGGATAAACTCTTTCTCAGCCCAGACAGGCACCTTTCCTTTTCCTTTTTCTTTTCCTTTTCTTTTTTTTTTTTTAACAAGAAGTAAAATGCAAAGCGTTCTCTAGAATCAAAAAGTAGGTTCTTGACAATTAAACTATTGTAACCCATGTTCTGAAGACCTCAGCGTGTTGCAAAACACTGAATACTTCAACTCTTTCTTTTAGTTTCAGCTACTGTTTGGTAATGGGGACATTTTACAGTAAATGTGATTCAATTAGGATATGTATGTTTATGTTAGCAAATCCTGAATTGGCCTTTATCTTCCCAAAGTCTTCTATTTTACCTACAGAAAATCTGTCCAGGTGAGTGGAGGCAATTAATTTAGAGTTAAATGCTGATAAGTTTGAATCAATAACTTTCTCTCTCCAATCCCATTTTGTTTTGGCCAAAGAACATGCAAAAATTAGTCATTAACAAGAATAGTATAACATCAGTCACTTCTAAAAAACTTACAGAGAGATCCTGGAAATTATTATAAAGAGCTACATACAAAGAAAAAGTAAAAAAGAAAGAAAAAGAAAAATTTTAATGTCTTCAGACTCCAAGATTTTTAATGTCTCAAATTTCTCTGCTCTACAATAACCCCTTTTCCTTTACTCTGTTAATGGTTCATACATTGTGTTTATCCTAAAAACTGAATTTAGACTGTTGTTTTTGATAGACAGGGTATGTCTGCTCTTGATATGATGGAATTGCCAAGCTCTTCTGATATGTACATTTAATCTAATGCTCAGTGAGAAAATGTATTTCATTTAGTAGGAAATTTCTACACATCATTATTTTTTCTCAATCTTTTTATGGCTCATCCAATTAAAAATATTTTGTAAAATTAAGATGCCATATTCTGCCTTGTTAGGTGTAAATCTAGAGGCCTACTTCCTAAAAAGCAGACCCAATTGTCAAAGTCAAGCAAGATGATTGCTTGGAGTATCTTAAAGCTCATTAGAAAGCCCATGATAACCCTATGGTAGGTGTCACCTGCTGCTGGACTATTCTAGCAGTAAATTACTATACCTGCCTTAAAACCTTTGGCCAGTTTGGTGCTGTAGGTCTTGTTTACTGTGTAGAGCAAAGCTTTCAATGACAAATCTTCACTAGCCAGCAGGTTGGAACAAAGTCAATGTCATGGATGACAAAACTGAAATATACAATAGGAAAAATGTCAGATGAGAAATAAGAGATTCTGAGACCTTGGTACCAACCATGCAGAATAAACATTGAATAGATTCTATGCAGTTACATCCTATGAATGAGGTTCGGTCCAGGTCAATTTTCACTTTGGCATGCCAGGCTTTCAGGGAAAAAAATAACAGGGGATTTCCCAATTTAGGGAGGGATGCTGTGGGGTATTGCCAGAAGCTGTTGCTAAAGATTCTATTTTCCTCAGAAAAAAAATGAACAGCCTGGAATTGATAGTTACAAGCATTTTGCCTGGTAATTGGAAGACAAGTCCAAAAGAAATAACTCTCCTAAACCCAAAAAAAGTAAGAAATAATCCTTAGCTGAGCCTTGCCACTTGAACTTAAAGTGTCCCTAGACTGTATTTACGGGGTGTTTGGTTACAAGAATAGACACTTAAAAAAATAAACACCTGCAAAGGAAGTTTTAATGTCATCTGCACTGCTGCATTCATGGCTGTTGTTTGTGCTTCCAGAAAAGCAAAACAAACTGTCTTTATTTGACCAATTCTAACATGATAGACTGGAATAAAAAGAATTATATATTCTGACACACACAAACAAATTTTGTATGAAATTACTTTAAAATCTTGTGAGTCTTCATTTTCATTTGCACCCAAATTATGAAATCTCTCTTGCTGATTGAAGAGAGCAGAGATGTTGACCTAGTAACAGAGTCTGGCAATCTATTTGTCCTTTTTTCCTATAATAAAGTCTCTTCTCCATAATACATTGTCTGAGAAGAAACCAATCTCCTATTTGACTTTGTAGGTGATCTAGGGATCGACTTGTTAAAATGTCAGTTTTCTCCAGGGGCTGTATAGGCTTTCCCAATTAAACTGGGGCCAGTCAAAAGTCTCTCGTTTTTTGTTGCATTAGCTTTCCAGGAGCTAAAAGAGAGATAAAGACCACCCCCTACACACACTTAGATTTTAATGAATGTTAAATCTGCCTTTAATGAATTTTAAACAGATAGTAAGATCAAGAAAAGATTAATCAATAATAATGACATCTCTCTATTTTATCACATTCACAAGCATCTACTCAAACTTTTATGCAGCTGAGCCAAATTCAAAGCCAACAGTCTCTCCACTGACTTCAGATGTCTGGGACAGAAGTGATGCTGTCTGCCTCACTTGGAGCAGCACCCACTCCTCATCCTCATATCCCTTAAAGTATTTTATAGGCAACTTGTGCCTATCATTTAATCTTTTGACAACATGGTCAATAATTACTATCACTGCCCTCATAAATCTCAATCTACTTTCTTAACTCTCAGCTAACCCTTTGAAAACCTTTTCTGGGAGCCTAGCTCATTCTCCTACTTTACCAGTGCTTACTTTATCTTTCCACTCTTCAGGACTGTAACAGGACTTTCCCTGTTCTCTGTCCTTTTGGAGACATAATCATTATAATACAATAGTGAGAATTTGTCTTCCTATGTCTGTTTGAAACCTGCTGATTTTTTTCCTCTTCTTTCCTCTTGTGAAATATCACAACATTTTTCAATTAGAGTAGTGCTATCAAAGCGCTGTTATCATAAAACATCTGTCCTAAATGTAAGAACATCTGTTTCCCAAACTCCTTCTTGGTCCCTAGATGACTCATTTCTTTGATAGCTCTTCTTTGTAAAGGAAGTATTTTTTCTTATTTTTTTTTTTAAGAACTTGGCTTTTAAAAATTTTTCCTTTTCATTTAACATGTTAAGATAGTGCTTCACAATATTAAGCTAAGAGATTGTGCTTTTCTTGTCCTTCTTTCTGTAGGACAGTTTTATCCAAGTAATATCATTGTTTCAGTTTCTCTTATAAGAACAACTGGTCCTACATTGATTTTTAAGTGCTGCCCAAGCAGCAAGGCCAAAAATCCTGAATTTCAACCTGTTTGAAATGTTGATACCAAGGTTATAAAAACAGTCTAAGGACTGTTGGCCCTAGATATCATTCAAGTTTATTAGAAGCCATTTAGCTTCTGTAAACTCTTTTGCATTTTATTAATTTCACACAATTTAAATATTGCTGAAACCAAGCATATCAGTGTTGGCCTTCTAAATTACTCCCTGAATTTTGCAGTTCAGCTCTATGCAGAGAGCAGAACCTTACAATTTAGTTTGCCAAAATTAAAGGAAATTAAACGTTCAGCAAGGTTGCAGCTCAACTCCCACTGAAAATACAGAGCTGACTTTGCATCATTCCTGCTGAGACATTGTCATGTTAAGTGGCAAATTATGCAATCACTATGATACGATATTTTCTTACAAGCTATTTCTCCATTCAGATCCCATGCTAGCACATAACTGATGCATTGTCAGAAAAGTTCTTAGCAGTAATTTCCTTTTTACTTAACTTGAGCTGCGACTACTTTGATCACGCTTCTAACTCCGAATCACCGCGAGCAGCACCTTGCGGGCAGTGCCGAGCACACCTTGGGTCAATTACTGCTTCACAGCCCTGTCATGTGTTGGACCACAGAATGTTTCCTGCGTGTCTCCGTCCCAATTGCTGCCCCAGGCAAAGCCGGCTCAGCTGGTGAGATCTGATGCCTTCGCACACCGTGTGCTTCTCACCGAGCTTTCAACAGTCTTATAAGTGCCATTCACCCGCCTGCCCAGTCCACTGAACAAGTGAGGTGTGTCGAACCAGATTTCTTCTGTACATAAATCAGCACCACTTTAGGGAGCTGTACTCAGCCACACAGAGGAAGGAATGGGCAAGCAAACAGGTAAAAATAAAAAATATGCTGTCTGCAGAAATAGCCTTCAAATACTCATGAGGACTCCTGATATAGGCTCCTCTTTCAATTGAGTAAACCCTGAAACCTACCCTGAGACCCTGCAGTTTGACAGATTCTTCACAGAGATAAGGAAAATAGCCAGATTCTTGCTCTTTTTGTATTATTTTTCATTACTGAATTGAAGGTGAAAGGAAACTGAAAACAGCTTGTCCTGTGTGGTTTCTGAAATAATAGCAATGTGATTCATGAGTGTCCTGGAGCTTTGAGAACCTTAAAATTGGGTTAGACAGTCAATTCCCTGACTCCTTGAGCTCAGTGCTTTCTACTAAAGTACCCAGGAGTAACAACAATGGCTTAAAAATAATTGCATAGCCTGAATCAGTAGCAGCAGTATTATAACAGAACAAGCTGGACAAAAGTGGTTAAATGAGCTTTGGCGTTTTCAGTTTCACCCTGAAGTACTTTTGTGCCTCTACATTTGCCCTGTTTTCTTCCTTCAGCAGTTTCTGGAGATGATCCATAGAACATGTTTTGCCATCAGTCAGTTTTCACCAAGCAGGAGGATCTGTTGTTGAACTTCCCATATATTACTGTAGTTAGCACGCTTCTTTTTGGGGATTAAGGATATTGCCGGTGTTCCTCTGAGACTGCAAGTTAACACTTCTTTGTAAATGAAAGTGAAAAAATCTAAAAACCTCAAGAATTCACAGCAGCACTGACCTGTGAAAATTAATACCAAGGTGGCTTGTGCCTCTCTTTCATGCTGGCAGTTTTCTGAAACGTTGGTAAAAATGATCTGTTGATCTGTTCCTTTATGGGTATTTCTAGAGAACCTGCTACCATAAGTGCATGAGCACTCTGATTTTCCTTCCATAAAATAAATAGATTCCAAGGCCAAAAAAAAGGAGAAATTGAAGAAATAAATCAAGCAATGTAGAAAGGATAAATCAGGTGGGATCCATCAAGGTGATATCCAGAATCTTGATTTCAGTCTTGTAGAGAAAAGAAGCAAAGAAAGCACGGGGTCCCTCATGAGCTATGTAACTATTAACTAACTCAGCTGTAACTATTGACCTTGTGGGTATCACACCTGACTCATCATTTGCATTCCCTCTGTAGCCCACAGTAAGAAAATTCACTGCTGGAGAGCAGCACCTGGGTTTAGACTGCAAGCATCTGTTTCTCTCCACTGTCCCTGAGACAAGGCTAGATATTTAGTCCTGTCAGAGGATCAAAAATGTCACTCAGCAGCCTTTTCTTCATAGATACATCTTTAGTTTCTAGGCACTGAGGTTTCCAACACTGAGAGCATCTCTCTCTTGGCAGCACTGAGTATCTTGTTAAGCCTGAATTATTCCCACATCTACAGACTAGACATTCCCTTCCCAGTTGTGCATCCAGCACTCCGTGTAGTAGGTTCTCTCACAGTATCTTTAGGGCATCAAATATTCAAGGCTAGCCCTAAGAAGATGAGGGCTCCAGCTTCAGTACCCTGTGCTTACCAATACTGGTGTGGATCAATGGCAAAACACAGAATGAAAAACATCTCCTTTGTACTGCCCGAGGGGTTCTCTGTCCTTGCACCCCAGGATGGCTCCCACATGCTACATTTGTTCTCAGTGCTTGAAATCGTTCTACTCTTCACAGAATAGTAAACTACCAATTGGATGAAAAAGAAGCTAGAACAAATCTTTACAGCCCCCCAAAAATATTTCTCACTGGGTTTTCAATCTGTGGAGTAGACCTGACAGTCTTTGAAGCACAACAAAAGACCAGGAAGGACTTCAGTCACTCCTACCCCCTTTCATATACCCATACATACACAGCAGAATATTACTGAATGAATTCATTCCAGGGACTCTCTAAGGCCTGTTGATTCAGCCTTTTATTCATTCCTAATGCTGGAGACCAGCATAATTTGAAATACTCAGGAGTTACTCACCAGATGTTTTGTTTTTAATTGAATGCTGGAGACACAAAAACAATGTACAGTAAAGGAGGTAGGTTCCTGAAGGCAGACATACAGTATGTACAAGGGCATTATAGAATCAACAGGTTAAACTTTTCAAAACAAGCATGTGAAATAAGGCTTTTAAATTCAGATTTCCACACCAGAGTCTCAACTACAACAAACCAGACCTTAACTTGCCATGCTTTTCTTTGATGACTTTCTTACTTAGAGTCATAGAATGATTTAGGTTGGTAAAAAAACCCAAGATCTTTGAGTCCCATCATTAACCTGACACTGCTAAGTTCATCACTAAACCAGGTCCCTAAGTGCCACATCTACGCATCTTTTAAATGCCTCCAGAGATGGGAAAGACATCACTCCCCTGGGCAGTTTGTTCCAATGCCTTACCACCCTTACAGTGAATAAATTTTTCTTACTATCCAAACTAAACCTTGCTACGACCACCCTTCAAGTAGCTGTAGAAAGCAATAAGGTCTCCCCTGAGCCTCCTTTTCTCCAGGCTAAACAACATCAGGACATTCAGCCACTCCTCATAAGACTTATTTTCTTTAGGCGTGTGTATTGGCATTGCACAGCCTAACATTAATTACTCATCTGAAGAATCAACTCTTGATCTCACTGTGTTCTATACAGAGATTTGGCGACTAGCAGCAGGTAAAGAATGCAGTGGTTTTAAGACATAATGACAGTTTTAGGAACAGAGCTCTGTGGTGTCACAGGAAAAAGAAAGAGATGGTTTCATTGGTATTTTAGCAAATGCAGCTCCATCATGAAATTTTGCTTCCTGAAGGCAAAAATTAGGTTTTGAGAGGAAATTAAAGCAGTCATTCTTACCACATTGAGAATATATAATGTGATTAAAAGGGTAGTTTGCAGTATATATGCAATATATGAGTTTTGCTGAATATATATGTATATACACACAGACCTGTACTAAAATATGACACAGTTGAGTAGCTCTACGTGGAAAAAAATAGGTGGAATAGATTCCGTCTTTTCTTGTGGCAACAAGTCAGTGGAAAAAAAAGCAACTCTGCCTCCCCATCCAGACTGCCGTGGTCTCCATTAAGGGTCCCATTGCAGCCCCTCAGCTGGGTTGATCCTGTGTTGGATCTCAGCAGTGTCTTTGGAAGGGCTGCACAGAGCTGCTCCAGCAGAGACAATCCAGGCAAGCGAGAAATGGGAGGGACCTTCAGCTCAGAACACCATAGACAAGGGTTTTCTGGGACCTTTCTTACTTGCAAGATAGTCTTCTGTAGTTTTGAAGTAGTTTTGAAGATTTTTTATATAATGTGCCACTTATTCTGTTTGCATCCCTAGCCCTTTCACTGAGTCCTTTTATTTCAAATAGTTGTCAGAGGATTTGCTTTCATTGTTATTGTTTCTGTTTTGTTTGTCTTATTAACGCAGTGCAGAGTGAAAAGTGAAATTTTGAGCCAGGGTTTTCAGCATGATGCTGTTACTTCCCAGAAAAAGAGATCCCTTGGGGAACATTGATTTCTGCCTAAACATCACCATGAACTCCTCCCATAAGTCCTATGCCGTGTTGAATACATTACCTGATTCCTGGGTCCAATCTCCTACACAGGGACCTTGATTTTATAGAGGTTTGACACAAATGTTCAATATGTTCTTTACAGTTCAGAGGGCTGAAAGATGGGCCATGTTTAATATGTAATTAGGTAGAGCTTTCCATTGCAGAAATGAAAATGACATTTAAATCAGTCTTGAGCTGATACTAAGGTGCAGTTTTTAGCCATTGTATTTTTTTGCCATATTGTACGTCAGGACAGGCAAATGTGTGGATTGAGCTTCCAAAGTATCTAATGGTAAGCCTGTTAACAGCAAATTTAAGATACTTATTGCTAGCTTTGTAAATCCACTAATCACTTTGGGTACAAAAAGTAGTAAATATTCCCTGGGAAGCATTGTTTCAGTCCAAAGGCAGGATAGAGACAGATTTAAGTATTATAGCTGGTCAACAGCATGCAGCTAAGTCAACACGTTTTTTTGGCAGAAAACTGAGTTATATGAATATTTTTCTCTGAAAATATAAGAAGATAATTTCAGGCTTTCCATAGAAAACAATAAACCGTTTGAGCAAAAAAGGCTCTGGTTTGGATTCTTCCTCTTGGGGGTATGCAAAAAGTTACAATTTCCTGCTGTTAAAAGGGAAAATAGAAAGATTTTCCGGTCAACCCTAGAAAACATGACTTTTTCAAGAGAGACCCTGACGTCTGAGCATAAAACAAACCATGTCAGTAGAGCCTCTTGTGAGCAGAAGGAGAACTCTGTGAAGGTGGCCCTGTACCTTAAGGTGGTTTAAGCATTGTTTTATAAACTCAACAGCCATGAAGTGCTGGAAGCTCTGTGGTACTTATAAGAAGCAGAGATTTGCCCTTGAATGGGATCTGAGTTTGTTATTAAAGGCTGAATATCAACTGTTCCTTTCCACTCGTACTCTTTGAGCTGCAAGGCTCCTCTGCTTTCACCCAATGTATGGGCCACAGAGAGTAGGAGATTGTGTAGAGGTTACACAGCCTTTCCATGTATAGGCTCTCAAAATGACTAAAGAGATTTCTACCGTTCTCCCCATCTGTCCTTTTCCTGGCTGGGGAACTATAACTACTCTGATTCATTAATTCAAACTAAAGAAAATCTTGTCCGTAATTTGCAAAGGCTGGATATTGAAACAAAAAAATATTTTTAATGAATCCCTAAAGTTTCTTCAGTTCCTCTTAGCTGCACAAAAATAACTATTTTACAAACCCCTTGTGAATCAAAAATAGAACATTTTGCCAGATCATACACAGTACCAGGAAGAATAGTCAAAATAGCTGACAACACAAATTGCAGCATTGTGGATATTGTGAATACCTACAAGCAAAAATACTCATACAATACAGACATTGAAGAAGCTATAACCAGGCTTACAAGTAAACTATTTCCAAGCCAAATATAAGTAAAAGTTGATACATCCTAAATTAGCCAGTCAGCTCCAGTCCTCGCAGGAGCCCTTTTTGTTCATTGTCTTGGGTACCCTCTGAGAGAAGACTGATATATGTTACAAGAGGTATTGCAGTGATTTTACTATCAAATAACATGTGTGGACAAAAGTGTCTGTAGACGGTTGTGGCAAAGGCATAGTCTGACAAGGACCTCTAGGGCAGCAAGAATATTATCATTGTCACCTGGCCAAGTTCTCACAGAACAGCAGTCCATTTCTCTCTGTAGTTTTTATCTAAAACCATGTGTGAGCACCTTTTGTGAGCTGGCTTTAGAGAAAACAAGGTATGCATGAGAAGGGCTGTCTGCTCTATGTTTCAATAACAGCTTAAATTTTCAGCATCTTAGCATTTATTCCTTTTA
>WAAG01027531.1:0-11052 GCA_013390105.1 Tichodroma muraria | reverse complement strand
GGACTTGCTCCAAAAGGTCCATGGGGGACCTTGGTCCACTGAGAGTTCCAGAGCAGGATGCAGCACTGCAGGTGGGCTCTCACCAGAGAGGAGCAGAGGGGCAGAATCCCTCCCCACTTTGACTTGTGGCCACACTTCTTCTGATGCAGGCCAGGACACAGCTGGGGCTTTCTGGGCTGCCAGTGCACGTGGCTGGGTCATGTGGAACTTCTCATCGAGCAGCACCCCCAAGTCCNTTCTCATCGAGCAGCACCCCCAAGTCCCTCTCCCCAGGTGTGCTCTCAAGCCGTTCTCTGCCCAGCCTTTACTTGTGCTTGGGATGGGCCTGACCCACCTGCAGGACCTGGCACTTGACCAAGACTTCTCAGCTATGAAAGACAGTGGCTTAGACATTGATTTTCCCATTTTTCTCAGGATCTGCAGTTGTATCTCATCAGACCCTATAGACCAGTTTCGTCAGAAGTTCTCAAACCTAATCTTTGACAGTGGGCAGTTCTTCATTCTCTCAGTTCCTGCTTTTGCCTTGTGCAACTTGGGCAGTGTGGCTGGAGCACTTCACAAGAAATGAGACCTTCTGTATCCTTCTGGAGAGGAAGTAGATTTTCCCTTATCTCCCTCTAATCACCATCATACCTACAGAATCTTTTAGAGTTGCCCTTGATGCCCCTGGCCAGATTTAAGTCTTCCTGGACTTTATCTTTCCTATCCTGAACCCTGTCTGCTCAGGCAATCTCTCTGTATTCCTCCCAGGCTACCTGCCCCTGCTTCCACCCTCCACAGGCTTCCTTTTCTGTGTCTGAGTTTGCCCATGAGCTCCTTGTTCATCCATACAGGGCTCCTGGCATTGCTGCCTGATATCCTCTTTGATATTCACAACTAAAACATCAGGGGAACAAAAATCAAAACCCAAGGAACAGAAGAAAGAGTTCAAGATCATAACAAAAAGAACAACATGACCGGTTACAGAAGTCGAAAAAGCCTGAGGCATAAAAAACAAGCTTAGTCCTTTGTATTTGTGGTACAATGGGACTTTTTGATGGGTTATCACTACGACACCAAGTATATAGGAAATTGGTTTTATTGTAAAACTCTGAGCCTTCAGAAAACAACCCTTACCTTACCTCTGTAGATTAAAGGTACCCAAGGCACCTATAATCTAGTGAGGCACACAAAGCCTTCTTAACTCACCCATGCAGTGGTTTGAGTAAAACCTGCAGCTCCAGCCTGTGTCCTCTGAAGTCACAGGAAAGGGTCAGGCCTTTGCTTTTTGACTCTCTGATTTTTTGCACTTGATTTTTGAAATAAAATAGAATTTTTAATTCACTTCATTATCCACAAACTTGGGGCATTTAAAAATAACTCAGCACTGATATCCAAGATAAAACTGTGAATGCTGGCAACAAGTTATTTACCTGTATCACTGTTCAGAGCTTCAGTCTGGTGTAAAAGGGGATTTACTCATGCAGGTGTCCTTACAGATGTCAATGTAATGGGTAATCTTGTATAAGCGTTACCAGTGAAGAGCCATTCATTTGGAGAGTAGGAACAGAAATATTTATTTTACTTTTGTAATATTTTTCTCTCTATTTTTTAAGCTGCACCTGAAATGGAAGAAGTTAATGTAGAAATCAACAGAAGTCTAACAAACTCTTGGGCTTTCAGATAACACTGTCCAATGTTGATGTAAATAGGAACAAACCCCAAGATATTTTAAAGCATAGCACCACTGAGTACAGTGAGAAGTAAGTTTGCACCAAATAGGGATGTAAACTGTGCCAAGAAATATATCCATGTTGCTTCACACTAATGCTGTTGCCTTGCAGACACACCAGCAAGAATGAGAATCTGTTTCTGGACATTCAATCCCCAAATTCACGCTCACCTCATTTACCCTTTCATTTTATACTGCAGTAAGGAGAACAAACCTCAGCTGGGACCTTCTGGCATCAAAACAAAAATGTGAAACTATCCTAAACTATCCTGAGGTTTTTATGGTTTTGGGTTTTGATTGGGTTTTTTTGCAATT
Source organism: Tichodroma muraria (assembly GCA_013390105.1). NCBI lineage: Eukaryota > Metazoa > Chordata > Aves > Passeriformes > Sittidae > Tichodroma > Tichodroma muraria. Next base: position 9,026 of record WAAG01027531.1, on the reverse strand, counting down.
AAGTTAACTGAGTTTAATGCAAAGGTTTTTTTGCTGTGATAGGACTAGGAGAAAGGAAGCCAACACAACTGAAGGCAATGTAAAAAGGTTAAATTCTGGCTGGGTGGACTCAAAAGGAAACCTTCCACTGGCTCCAGAAAGGGTAGGACTTTACCCTGGAGCACTTTGAGAGAATAAGACAAGAGAGATAGAAAACATATCATGACTTGTGAGACAGGGAAGACCCTCTCAGTTAATTATTGCTCTCCACGTACTGAAATCTTAGCTCACTTAGGAACCTTGCTTTATTTGAAATCTGCATTTAGCTGCAGTTGCAGGCTGAGAATTCTTCAGGAGATGACAAGGTTGCCAAAGCTCAAAGCTGGAGTGTAGCATGTGGAAGATGTGCCTGAACACACACAAAGATAAATGAGGTATCACACAGACTTTCCAAGGGACTGAAGGGCCACCAAGTCAAGAATGCCTTTTGCACAAAACTCCTAAAGACCTATTTCTACTTAACCTGCTGAAAGCCCTCAACATTCCGTTCCACACTCCCTTAGAGTTTCTTCTGCATTTGGATGTCTTCTACTTCTTCCTTATTCCAAGGAACTTTTTCAGTGAAATTCCTTCACTCTTTAGCTTACCTCTACCTTCCTCTTGTCAAAATTCCTGGTCCTGCTTGGGGTGGTAGAACACCTCCTCCTGCCTTCTGGCAACCACTTGCTTCCCCCCAGTGACTGCAGCCACAAATCTCTGTCAAAAGCTATTTCCCCTGAATTCATCAAGACTGCAAAAAGATTGCATAGCAAGTGTCCCATTTAACTTGTAAAACTTCAGCCACTGACACTTAAGAAATCATTAGCTCCTGTTCTACACAGAAAGTCAGAGGGTGCTGGATGGTTAATCAACGCTCTGTTTAAACATGTTGAAGATATTTAAATGTCAATTTAAGATAGTTAATGGAGAGCCTGATAGTCAGATAGTGAGCTGGTGTGGCTTAATTTGGTCTCTCCAAACTGTGTTTTACGTTGTCAGTGAAATAACCATTTTATATTGACTTTATGAGTATGGAAAATCATTACTCCCAGTTTATATACTGACTCTTAACAGCAGAATTTGACCTTAGAAATTGTCCAATCTATTGCAATCTTTTGATACTGCCTGAAGAAAAATAACAGTTATCAAATACACCTTATTTTCCTGAAAAAAAAATCTGGTTTAATCATGAGACCTTTTAAGATCAATCTTTACATTCTTCATCTTAATTTTTTTTAATCAGCAGGTAGGGCATCCAATATTGTAATTACATGAATGTATATTTTTGCCATTTTTTCATTACTCTAAAATAAATTCTTTTAAGCCACACACCATGGAAGTGCTAAGGTCTATCATGAAAATTTGTGGAAACAGAAGTAGTGATTGAGCTTTGTCAAGGTTTATTTTATAATCATCATGTCACAGAACGGTTGGGGTTGGAAAGGCCCTTAGAGGTCAGCTTGTTCCAACCCCTCTGACCTGGACACTTCTTTTCAGTGCTCAGGGAAGTCTGGCCTTGAACATTTGACAAAGCCTGGCCTTGAGCACTAAACACCAGGAGGTTTTAGGATTTGCCTGCCTTTCTTCCATGTCAGCTGTATCCCAATTCAATCACACTGTTTCACTATTCTTTATTTACTTTCCTCAGACCTTCACAGACATATTCTTACTGTAGAGTACTTTAGCTCTTAACTGCTTCAGTATGAATGACACTTTGTCCTTATGGGTCATTTTCCCTCTTCTCTTTGTCCCTGAAATGGCAGCAAATGTATTCACTTCTCCTCTGCAAATACTCACACACATTCTTGAAAGCACATTATTGAAATCAGCGGTACTAGCAGCTACAAACTTTTTCTTTTCATATTTACAGCCCTGAGAGCTTCAGCCTGCAAAACAAATGAGAGACCCATCGTGGCAGCCACTTATTTTTATTTTTGTCTTACAAAGTTTGACTCTTGTGAGGAACATATGCATGAGATTCATCACAGCAAAAATGACTATTCTGTAGTGATTTGCAGATGCACTGAACTTAATGTAAAATAAACTGATAATCATGAGACAAAGGAAATACAAATATACACAGAATAAAAACTCTCCTAGTGAGCTGAAATTCATACTGATGCCAGAAGAAGTGGGTAAGGATTAAGATTGCAATACTTTTGTAAATAATTACCCTCTGTAGATAATTGAAAAACTCTGCTCAAATGGTTAACAAGCTGCAATGACAGTCTGCATTTCTCTAGCACATTATATCTCAGAAGTGAGCAATTAAACGTCATAATATCTTGAAAAAAAGATGTGTTTGGATTAATGAAAAAGTTATTAGCTACTCGAAAGTAAACAACTTCCGGTTTTAATTTTGAAGAGTGAAACTTCATCCTTCATTTCACTAAGATTCTTTCCTTCCTGCTATTTTGAGCTTAGTCTATTTGAATTCTCTGCTAGAAATCTTAAGTGAGAGAGACTTTATTTGGGCTTCCTACAGCTTTTTTTTATTTTTTTTTTAAGTGAAAATCTTGGAATTGGACTTAGAAAATTCTTTAAGGAAAGTATTGGAAACACATGGAGTGTTTGCTTAGCAATTCCTCTGAATTAAGGAGCATTTTATTACTGATTGCAATGAAAACATCTTGTCATTAGAGAGCCATTTTGAAGTTATTTAATAAAAGAAAAATATTTCACAATTTATTTTATGCAGTAAATGAGGAAAGGTAGACCCCAGAGCTGAGTATCAATAAAAAATTTAAGCAATTAACAAAATAAATACTGTAAATCTTTTCAGCTCTGAAATTTCTCCTTTGAAAATAATGAACCAAGATTGGTTAAGGGCAAATAATGTAAGGGATGTTTATGACATTCAAAGCATTTTGCCTGAGGTTACCTTCCTGTCAAGCTGGCAGCTTGCAACTTCCCAACCTGTTGTCCCAGTCCTTAAGGAGGTTGTCCTGGGGGTTTCCAGAAAAGCTGCCAAACACTCTGGGAGCTTGACACCATGCCTAGACCCTCCGGCCTCACTGCTGGGCACTTTTTCCAGTGGCAGGACTGTCTCTCAGTGTTGTGGATACAGCTGCCAAGCCTGATGGAGTGGTAGAGATCTGGGTCCCTCCTGGCATCCCCCGAAGCTCAGCCTCCACCTCATGGCAGTGCTGCTCACAAATGCCCTAAGAATTGTGATCTGGTTCATCCTGATTTGAGGACTAATTAGTGCTACTACACAGCTTGCTCTTGTAACTCCTAGAGGCTAACTAATTTTTGCAAAACCAAATAACTAGTTTTTTGGTTTGGAACGGACTGGAGCCACCTCAGGTGACTTGGAGGGAGGAGGAGAGTGAGACTTCTTCATGGTCTGTAGGTTTGTTTTGTTTGGCTTTGGCTCTTATCAGATTTTTCCACCTATCTGAGCCACTGAGTTTTGCAGTGGGTAAAAAAAAAAAGAAAAAAAAACCAAACACAACAAAACTAAAACCAAACCAAACCAAATCAGTAAATAATTTTAAATTATGCAATGTTTTGATTAATATATCTTGAGGGTTTGCTTTCTTTTTTTATATGTTTCTTTTAACTGAAAAGAATTTCATTTTACAGCATATGACTTGAGAAGTAACTGGAGTTTCCTTGCAAATGCTTGTTAATATTCACATTTATGCATTCAGTACTTAGCTCCATCCTGCGACATATTGATTATTGCTTTAACTCATGTTTCATTTTTCTGCTCTCTTCATTTCAGAACTGGTTGTAGTTGAAAATTCAGTAACAGAGTGGAAATTATAATATCTTAAGTTCTAACTATTTATTGTATATAAATAAGCTTTCAGGTTACCCTGCTATCCTGTCCCACATATGTGTGCAGCTTAAGGCTTGGTGCCTGGGGAACAGGAGACACATAGATTGCACGTGGTTCAAAGCAACTCATATTCAGCTCACTGAAATGTCCCTAAGCTACACTGGGAACAACATAAATATAATTTTTTTTGCCTGGTTCTTCTCCACCATAAAGCAAAATGTGGTGGAGGGCAGTACTTGAGAAGCATCTGATTTTATAGCAAGGGTAAAAGATTTATGTACTCTAATCAAGGTTTTCCTGTGATCAGTGGTTGTAAAAGTTCTTTTTTTCCAGAGGAAAATTAAAAGTGCTTCCAAGATTTTTAAAGGAGCCAGCCATCAAATTCAGGACTGTGTTACCTAAGACACTTCAGCTAGAAAAAAAACTGGAAGAAGAAATAAACTGTCTTCTCATATTTTTGGATGTACCCACATGGAAAGGAGATTTTCTGACAGTGGATGACAAGATTTCAGAACTTGACTTCACCCTGAGGACTCTAGAAATCAGCATCATCTGCAGGACTCCCCATATTTGTCTTCTTTATTTCCAAATCTGATGTTTTAGTCTCATTTCACCCAGGCATCCTTTCTGAGCCATTCCTCTCAGGTAGCTGATCTAAGACAAGCTGATCTGAAATGCACTGAGACAGAAATACGTTAGTTTTCATCCCATCTCTGTATCTTTGTACAGCTAGTCCCTGTTCCTCCTTAAAAGCACTATCAGCAGAGAATGCCCCTCGTCTTTTCCCACATCTTCTATTCCAATTCTCTAAAGGCAAGTGACCCAGTTCAGGAACGACCCTGGGGACGTTCCAGTCCAGTGTTGTGCTGTTAAGTTTCTTTGTCTGTACTCCTTTTGGAGCAGATGTAAGTCCAGATCTTTGTATCTCCAAGCACAGGCACCGAGCTGAGGTCACTAACACAATTAGTTATTTCACCAGGCTGTGGTCACAAAGTGGGGATGAAATTCTTTTTGCATCAGCAAAATTGCATGAAGTGACATGGGGAAACGTGCATTACAGCAGGCTGTGAAGAGCTTAAACTGAGGGATAAAGAGCTGCAGAGAGCAGCTAAGCCCAGTCTTCCTGAAACACTGTCAGCCACAGATATGCTAAATCACTGAGGGATGCTTAGTCTTGCTCCTGACACTCTCGACTGAATTTAATAAATGCCTCCCTCCCCATATTTCTCAAAGAACAAAACAAGATCTGAATAGCAGAGTCCATTATCACTCCATATGGTGAAGCAAGGCAAGATGAACAGAATCCAAAACACTGAGCAGATGATTTGCTTTGTTCTTCTTCCACCAGCTGCAACAAGGAAAGTGTGAAGAAGAAAAAATCTGTGCAGAAGAGAAAAAATCTTTGTCAGAAGACAAAGAAAAGTTGTTAGGCAAGCCTGTATTGTGACCTGACTTTCTCATAGTGAAGGCCTGGTTTTATTACAGCTTCCACTGCAAAGGTCATAGAATCATTAATGTTGGAAAAGTCCACTAAAATCATCAACTGCAACCAAATTCCCTCAGCACTGCCAAGCCCACCACTAAATCTCATCCCAAAATGTCACATCTACATGGCTTTTAAATTCTTACAGGAATTGTGTCTCCACCATCACCCTGAACAGTCTGTTCCAACAGTTAAACACTCTGACAAAATTTTCCCTATATCCAACCTAACCTTCCCCTGGCCCAGCCTGCGGCCGTTCCCTCTCCTCCTGTCCCCGTTCCGGGGAGCAGAGCCCGACCCCCACCCCCGGCTGTCCCCTCCTGTCAGGAGTTGTGCAGAGCCACAAGGGCCCCTGAGCCTCCTTTGCTCCAGGCTGAGCCCCTTCCCAGCTCCCTCAGCTGCTCCTGGGGCTCCAGCCCTTCCCCAGCTCCGTTCGTTTCCCCGGACACGCTCCAGCCCCTCAATGCTCTTCTTGCAGTGAGGTGCCCAAAACTGAACTTCCCAACAAAATTACACTAACTCTACTGCCTAGTCAAAGCAAGTCATGGCAATGGAACAATTTGTCATGTGATAATGAGTCTTTTAATGGCAACAGGAATGTCCTATCTACCATCATTCAGGTTCAGAAATTCTTAATGTTTCTTGCATAAAGCTATTTCCCCCATATCCATCCCCCTTAATTTAATTTCTTAGGGGCAATAAGTTTGCATAGGCAGTTTTCCAAAGGAAATCTTACAAAGCCATAAACGATTGAAGACATTTTAATTCCTAGACAAGGTCAAAAAGAAGTTTAGAAAAGTCTTCTCTCTTAGTCTAGAGAAGCAGCCAGTCCCAGAGGACATTCTGTGACTGCTTGCTTTTCCCTTGTCTTTTAATCAATAAGTAGAAGTCGATGTTTTCTATTGCACTGATATATGCAAAAAAATACCCAACCCAAAACCAAAAGGAAAAGAAAAAAAAAAGGGGGGAAAAGAAAACCATATAGAAGAATGACAAACTGTACAAGCAGCCAGAAGCCAAGAGGTTTTATTGAAAGTTTGAGAGCAGCACTTTTCTGGCTGTCAGCTGGAGCACTGCAATTCAGTCCAGCGATGGCAGAGGGTTGCACGTGCCACAGGCAGAGTCTGACAGGCTCAGAGATATTACCAAGCAGGTTAAATCTCTTTATGAAGAAGGCTGTGCAGCAGTTAGGGAAGATGTAAAATTCTTTAGCACTTCGTGTATAATCCCTGTATTTGTGGGTAATGCTTAGTTTTGTACTACACAGTGCTTAGTGCAAATGCCAGAGATTAATGTGGCCTTGTGTTAACTCCCTACATCATGACTAATAAGGCTTGTGCTAGCTAATGCTTCCTTGTTTACCTATATCAGTGACTAATATGTGCTCGCTGATATCTTAGTTTTGAGAACAGAGATAGTGGCAGAGTGAAGAGTGATAAGAGAAGTGCACCATAACCACATAATAGAGATACTCTCAAGGAAAAATGACTCATCAGAGGGTCCAGGGCCATAAAAGGGAATTTTAAGGAATAGGATGCTCCCAAACGAGCAACAAAGACCCCCAAAAGACCCTTACTCATATCAAAATAAGTTCATGGGAATAATTAGTATGTATTATGCATCCAGGAAATTTAATGAATAAGTAATAGAAATGTGATGAACAGGTTCTAGCTTCTCTATGGGTATAACCAGGTCTGTTAGATTGCTGTCCACGCTTTGAGAAGAATTCCCCATGCATCCAGCACTGTCGGATTTCTAACACAGCAAATTGGCTGGAGAGTTTATTTCCCAGTTTTTGGTGCCAGACACACTGAAGCTGTCACCTTTCCCAGATTCACTAGTCACAGAGCAGAAATATTACATCAAGTTTTTCAATGTAACTGGCAATGGATATTGACTCACCCTATTCCAATATATCACCCTTTTCCAATGTTTCTGTGTTATTTGGTTGGTTTTTGTTGGTTGTTTTCTATTTAATGCAAACATTAGGAGGAAAAGATAGTAAAATTAGGTGAATGGAAAAGCCTCAAAAGCTTAACTTCTATCTGCATTCGTTTTGTTAAAAATTTGACCAGATTTTGGAGGGGGGGTGGGGTGGGGTGGTGGAGGACACTACAGGGGTGGCTTCTTTGAGAAGCTGCAGAAGCTGCCACCATTTCCGAGGCCAAGACAATTCAATTGTAGTAAAGCCTCTGAGATAATGTATTTGAGAAGGGGAAAAAAGTTATTGCACAGATTTAATTGCAGCCAGAGAAGAGCAGGGTGAGACCATGTGCGAGGAGCAGCTCTGCAGACACCCAGGGCAGTGCAGAAGGAGGGCAGGAGCTGCCCCAGGCTCTGGAGCTCAGATTCCCCTGCAGCCCCTGGAGCAGCCCATGGTGAGGCAGCTGTGCCCCTGCAGCCCAGGGAGGGCACGGGGGAGCAGAGATCCACCTGCAGCCCCTGGAGAGCCCAGGCTGGAGCAGGAAGACCACAAAGCCACAAAGGAAACTATATGAACCTATATGAAGCCAGCGCTGGAGCAGGGTCCTGGCAGGACTTGTGACCCTGTGAGGGACCCACTGTAGATGCTTAAAAATCACAGTGTCCTGTTTCAAACACTATTAAGACCACAGAAGGATTTTGCCACAAGATAAGCATGGGAAGGAGCAGTGGAATGGTGATGGCTTCAGGCCTGGTGAGGCCTGGCTGGCACATCCTGAGTAATATACCCAGAGGAGGGTCCCCATGGCAGCAAACTGTGTGGAGAGGCAACTGGTTGTACACATATAATTGGCCAGGCAGGGTTGTTATCTGGCCCTGAGTTATAGGACAGATGTCACCAGCAACCACCAATAAACACTGAAGCACAACCCCTCACTCCCAAATATGCTGGAGTACGAATTCCTGGAACTCGTAATTGAGCTAATAAGTACTCATTCTTTTGTTTGCTAAAATGTACAAATAGTGAAAAGCTTTGAACAAGCTCTGGACCTTCACCACTAAGAAGCCTAGGGTGAAGAAGGACCAGTGGAACACTGCTGGATCCATGGGTAGCAATATGTCTTCTTTCTTTTTAATCTCTCTTTCACCCTCCTACTCCCCCCCAACCCTGAACTGCAGAACTGGATCTTAATTAATCTCCCAGGATTTCTTACAAAGCTCCCCAGCATCCTGTAAGGTAGGCACTTTGCCATCCAGTCCCATCCAGACTCATCCAGGCTTGTGGTGTAGCTGTGTAGCTGCAACTGGCTGAAGCTTTGGCATACGGGCTGAGTCCTACCTGTCGAAACTTGGTTTGTGGAGGGGTAAGCAAAAAGTAAATAATCCATGACTAACATTCCCAGTTCTGCAGGAAATGCAGCCCCTTTAATGATCCAGCAGCTGGAACAAATGACTGCTCACTCATAACATACACATTGCAGTTGTCATAGAAATGCACTTAGCAACAAAGAATCCTTGACCTTTCCCCATCTGTTTTGAATCTTCACAAAGGCACATTAATTTCTATATATTGATTTTTCCTGCTTTTTTTCCTTTTTTTTTTTTTTTTTCTCTCTCCACACCCACATAACACATTTTGTGTGGCTCCCAGACATCAGCAGAAGTCTTCCATAACTTCAGGGGCAGTACCGCAGAGGTCTTGCCTCTCCTTACCCTTGTTCAGTGTGGGGCACCAGCTAGTTCCTGACAAAAAGTTTAGGCTACAAGTTTAGGATGTAAGAAAACATTTCTTCACTGAAAAGGGTGGTCAAGCCCTGG
>WAAG01027527.1:6126-42273 GCA_013390105.1 Tichodroma muraria | reverse complement strand
ACCCTAGGCATTTCTGAAAACATTACTTTCCAGTGCTCCAGGATCAGAATAAAACTACTGAGAAAATGCAGTTCCAATGCAGTTTACTTCACTTCCTGGAGAATGCAAACCCATATCACTACTGCCTGAATAGCTCATTGGCATATTTTATAGGAAATATTTTGAAACATTTTCTTAACTTTGCCACCGAAAGAGCATTTGAACCATACATCCTCCTGATTGTATCAGAGTATCAGTGTTGACCGTCTGACCAGTTAAGTTTTAGTAGTGTTCTTCACAGCCCTCCAGTAATATATCAAACACTGTTATGCACATAATGCAGCACTGTGATCTAATTTAAATAATACTTTTTTATTATTTATACTACTCTATGTAATATACATCAACACTTTGCTATATAACCTAAGTGATAATCCTCTTCTTAGTTACCTGCCAAACTCTGAATTTCTGTTTGATTTATATTGCAATTAGCACAGTTACCAAGTTGTAATAATGTCTCTTTTCCTTTGAAATGGGATGTGTAAGTCAAACTATACATTTTGTGTGTTTCTGTTTTGAGATGAAGTTTATAAGGATTTACACACAACATTCAGTGTTCTGTATAAATCTGCATACATTTGTAAATTCATCTGTTAATCCCCTTTTATTTAGAAAGTATTAATTGATGGTGGTTTATTAGGGATTTTTATTTTTGCATTTTTATTTTTAGTACTGGTTATTCTTGAATTAAGCAGAGACTTGTCAGCTGGGTTGCTTTATCTTTGATCATGTACATGACCTTATAATTCTTCCACAGTTCAGCAAACAAGTACTAGCTTCACTGACCAAAAAAAAAAAGTCTCAACCTAATGTGTCTATGGTGCTGTATTTTGCTGGTATACATTTAAAACCAGAGATGATTTAAAGGTCACTTTTGAGTTCTAATAAGTAGCCTTTCCTGGTTTGGGGAGTTTGGGTTTTGTTTTAGCATTGAAAACAAGGTATATTTATCTGAAGCTATATAATGTTTTTTCTACTGTATCGCATTTCCTTTTGCAAAGAGGGGAATATCAGCCTGATGTAACATCCTTTCACAAGCAGTGGAAGGGAGTTTTGTTTCACTTTATTATTTTCTGTGGATTTCGTGAGGCTTTGGATCAGGCCAGCAGTTACAGGAGCTCATCATCCAAGGGTTTAAGGGATAAATGACAACTTGTGCTGGCCTTTAGTGCTAGAAGGGATTTTACCGAATACTAAAACTACATGCTGGACTCTGGAATGGCTGACAATCTAGAAATGGGAATCCTTTTTGTTTGTTTACTCTGGCCTGAAATCCCAAGACCTTCTTTTTTTGTTTGGGTGACATTGAACTTGAGTACATTTTTCAGTTACCTAGAGCATTGTACATTTCCTGAGTATGTGTGTGGGACAGCAATTGAAAGTCATACCTGTATCTGATAACCAGTTCCATGCCTGCATCATTCACACTCACTACTTAAAACTGCCATGATGTAAAATGTTGGGGGGAATGATTTGTGTGTGTATGAAAAGCATTATGAACTTGTACATTTTTTTATACTCTGATCTGTAATTTCTGAAGTATTTTGTTTTACAGAAAAAGTGATAAAGCAATCAAAAGACCAAGAGATTTAGTATCAATGCTTAAGGGTCACAGGACCTTAACTGGCCAATAAGTTAATTTAGTACAGTGATAAGCCAATTTTTTTTCCTGTACTTGGCGTCTGAAACTGCCAATTTCATCAATATTAAAATATGAACTGTGACGGGGAATGAACAGTGATGTTAAGTTGTATTTGTGTTTACCTAAATGAGCAGTCCGAAGGCAAGTGCAATCAGCTGATCTTTAGGAAATATGAAATTGTTGATTTAGAGGCATACTTGCATTTTACATTTTCTTGATGTGTAATCATATTGCCAAAGACAAAACTATTTCATCAATTATTATTGTAAATAACACTTTCCCAAAACCTACCATAAAGTTTCTGTGATGTATTGTCTTCCAGTTGCAATAAAAATTACTGAGTTGCATCAATTGAACAGTTGTATTTGTGTGAATAGGAGTTTCGGAATATGCCCACATATTAAGAAAGAACAACAGTGGTTGTTTTGTTTGGGGTTTTTTTAACAAATTAATTCCTTCATTATTAAGTAGTTCTGGCCCTTGTGGGATGCTACCTCGATCTTCACTGCTGTAGTTATCAGCTCATGTTTATTTGCTGTCATGTGCAAATGGCTAGACATACGAAACTGATGTTAAGTTAGGGTCTGATCTTCCTTTTTCATAAATTTTGCAGCCCAGAAACAAAGCTAATTTCATTGGGAATTGGTTTTTTTGATTTGTACTTTTGTTGGGTTGTTTTTTTTTTTAGTTAGCAACAATCAGAAGAGATCCAGTAATAAAATATCTAATGGCATATATTATAACATCCTGAAAAACATACCTTTGTAATCTGTGCATCAATCCTCCCACCTAAGGAGGATGAAAAGGAAGAAAACGGTGTAAAAGGATTCTAGAATCTTCAGAGAATGAATAATGAGTATAAAAATTCGTAATGGTCTCATAGCTTTCTCCAATTAAAATTAAACTGAATAGTACAATCTTATAAGTCACAGCATTCCTCAGACTCTGTGTTTTTTAAAGGGTTCTATTAACAGCCCTAAATATCTGTAGGTTAATTTTGAAAAGGACTGAGAAGAAAGAAAGCCCCATTCTTCTTCTGCAAAGTTCTTCCATCAGACTTCCTCACAGCTGGTTTGAAGTGCTGCTGAAGCAGAGAGGGTGGTTTCTCAGCCATGTAATGAGAATGTATGGCTGCTGAAGCTGGAACTCAGCTGAGAGCGTCCCCCTCTCTTGTCTTGAGGCCATCCAGAGTGGTTGGTATGGGAGACTACTGCATTAGTCTTCTGAGGGACAAGGTGGATGTGAACATCCCAGGAGATCAGTGGAGCAGAAGAGGCAAATGTCTGAGATACACACAAAAGAGCATTTAAATGCCCAAGCTCAGTGTCTGTCCAGGCAATTGCTACTTCCATGCATTGCTTGGAAAAGGTTGTTTGTAACTGATCCTCAGTGCCCACTGCTGCTGCAGTTGAACAAGGAGAGAAGAAACTTGGCCAAGGAGACGAGATGAGAGTTGACTGATGAGAAGGGCAAACCTCTTAACTGTGCCCTGAACCATTTCCTCTAATGGATCCCCCTCCCATCTGCCGCCGGTTAGGCGAGGATCACGTGGCAGCCAGCGGATGGATCCACAGTGATGTGTGTGGAGGAGCAAGGAGACCTGCAGTCTCCACAGAACATGTTCCAGCTTTTATGTACAAGCCAGCAAGCTTGCCAAGAGCCTGGTTGTGGGCTTGTTTCAGCATAGGGCATTGCAGAAGGGTCTTAAGCCATTTAGCTCAGGCATGCTATAAGATGTGCTGAATGCCAGCTGTGCTACCAATTTCCCATGCAACTGCAATTTAAACAATCAAACACTATATAAACACCTGTTCTACCTCCTCTCCAGACTCAACACCCTTACTTGCACCATGGATTGTGCTCAATTTGTCAAAATGCCTCTGGCAAGCCCCTGGGCAGCATGGGCAGACAAGGTGATTTATGTAGCAAGTCTTCCTGCTGCACTTTCTTCAGGGGTGTCCTTGCTTCAGCTGCCTGCAGCCACCCCAGGAATTTTTGCCCTGGCGTGGGTTCCTCAGGAGCACACGATCCTTCCGATCTGAAGTGTCTCCAGCAGCCCTCCGTGTGCCGGTTCCTTTGTAAAACACATCTGAGGAGGAGCACTCCCTGCCCCTCTGACTGCCTGCAGCAGTGGCACACAGTGGCTTGGTCTCTCCTTTCTGTTGACCTCAGCCCTCAGTGGGCTAAAACCAGCTGTGCCCCACTCCTGGCCAGCTGCCACATGGGTGATGCTGACCCCCTGTGCTGAAAGCTCGTCTCCCCTGGCCACTGCAGCACCTCGGTCCCTCAGCACCTCAGCCTTCGTGGTGCTCAGCCTGCTCAGGGCCTGCGTGGCCCTGAGGAACAGAGAGGGGCAGGTGCCAGGCTGCGCTCTGGGAGAGCCCTTGGGGGCTGCGTGGGCAGAAGAAGCCCCATGGCTAAGGTGCCCACCCTTGGTATGGGCATCCAGCTGCCTCTGTCCTCCCAGCCCTTACATGTCTTCCTTTAGCAGTCCCTAGGCAGAATGGGATGGCAGGGCTCCTGCCCCTGCTCACCACGTAGAAATAGAAGGGCTTGTGTAAGTGTGTGAGGTGGGCCACATGAGGCCCAGGAGCTTTTCCCACTGCAAATTTTGGCTACAGAAGTCCAAACAGCCCGGGCAGCCCAGCGAGGCTGTGGGGCGAACGCATGGCCCCATCCAGACATCCCTGTGCTCTCGCTGGGGTCCAGCAGCTGCGCGGCCAGCGGCGCGAGCCCCGGGACCCAAGTACACGAGGAAAACCAAACCCAGGGCACTTGAGGGAAAACACGGGCCCCAGCCCCACCCACCTGGCCTGCAAGGGCAGGCACTCAGTGGGTGTCTCGCACAAAATGGTTGCACACAAAATGCCCACGGGGGTGTGGCCTGCACGTTAAATTCCTGTCTTCACACAACAGCATCTGGCACTGCGGACTCGCCTGCAAAGAGGTGGCATTCGACCCTTCAGTTGGCATAATGCACACTGGCTGGGGAAGTTGCCTAGAAAGAAAGAGAACGTAAATAACGACAAAAGGCTTTGTTCTGTGAGCTCCAGATCCTGTGTCATGCCAGGAAATGAAGTTACAATTGATTCTATGATGTCTGCTTCTTAAAGAAATATTATAAAGGAATAAATCTTCAGCTTTAACACAGTGCAATACTTTGAGTGGACACAGTCAATCCATGTAAGATAATTAAAGGGGTTTTTAAACTTCATCATAAAGTACAGATGATTAACAATGGTGAGAAACTTCATGGAAAACGCTACAGCAAACATCTGTCGGACTTAATAACAAGCATACACTCTGCTTTTCATCTTATACTGTTTGACATAATTTTTATTGGCTATAAATCTGCAGGGTTTGTTTATATTTCTGTTTGCATTAGGATTGGTTGCCACTTTATATTTGATCAGCAGAGCTGCTATTCACTGTGGTGTAAGGAATCAAATAATGATTGTGTATATACAGCAATCTGAGCATTACAGTGCAGGAGACTGTAAACAAAATTCTAAAATCTCTGCTTATCATCATAAGCAATGTTCTCTCCAGGTCTTTAATGACAATCAATTTCTAGAGGCTTTTCCTAAATAACTGTCATTGAAAACAACAGCATATTTTTTTGGTAGCTTGGTCCTGAAATGCAGCATCTTCCTGCTTCTGAGATCTGTCTGTTCTCAATCTGTTAGACAATACACAAAGGTAGTGCCCACATTTTACTTTTCCTGCTTTTTTTAACAAGTGGTAGTACATCAACAAATCGGAGAAAAACACTCCTGGTAGGTGCACCATAAGAGGCAAAAGCTGTGCATCAGGGACACCCTGTAAAATGGCTACGTGTTGTGGGATGATGCAGCAGATCCCTCCTGAGCTGACATTTCCATATGTACAAACCCAGTCTTAAAAAATAAATGGCTTATTGGCAAAATATGATAGAAAAGTAGGATGAGTTAGAATGACAATGAAAACATTGATGACATGGCTCCTTTGTCCTTAATTAGGACAGGCAGAGAACATTTTAAAATAGTACAGTCTCCTCTCATTCCTTTGCAGCTTTGTTTTTTCATCTCTAAAACACGGATCAGACTGTGATGCAGGGACCTGGTTTTAATCATCTTCTTACATAATCTCTGCAATCATAGTAAAGTGCAGTGCTGTTCAGTGATTTTAAAAATAGCTTTATTCAGCTAGCAGCATACTAATTAATACACTTGCTTATTCCAACCTGTTTCATTCACCATCTCAGTTTCAGAAGCCACACTACCTGGGGTGTAATCAAATATAACTGGCTTTGCCTGTTGCACCACCGTAAGAAGCAGATCATCCATCTGCAGGAGAGCCACAACTCCTGCTCCCTGTGGCCAGTGCCTGCTGTCTGCTCCTGGCACAGCAGTGAGGAACTATGCTGCAGTGAGATCTAGTGGGTGATCCACCATGCCAAAGCAAATGGATTTGGGGAATATTGCCTACGAGGCTGCAAACAGCATTGAGTCAGCCATTTTGGGCTTTGCAAGCAGGGTAGGGGGACAGGGGAAAAAAGGCAAAGGAGAGCAAAGCTCCTGCAAGGAGAGGAAAGCTCCTTCTCTCTGCTGAGAAGGAAGAGATGACAGCATGGGAGGCTCCTGGTGCTACCTGAGGCCTAAAGGAGTTGTACATAGGGAAAGGACTGGGGAGAATCCCTGTGAGAAGCAAGTGCTCAGCATCTGATGTAGGAAGTCAATGTGGCTTTGTGTTTGTTAACACTTTTTCCTCTGAGGGACTTCTCTCTCAGCACTTTTTAAAGTGTTTTGCCCACTCCAGAGCATTGTGGCTGCCTGTTCTATGCCACAGTTCCCGCTGTCCCAGCACTGTGTCTGCTCCTCACCATGTACCCAGCCGCCCTGTGTGCCTTCTGCACCCAGGTACCAAGCTGAAATGACAATAAAAAACTGCCTGGAGGGCTCTGCTGAACCTCAGGCTAAGGCCATTACCTCTATGGGATTGATGGAGGACTTGAATGGCTTGGGAGAGAATTATCACCCAGTTCCCAGGTACTATATTAGGATATACTTCTCCTGCTGCAAAGTCATGTCTTCATCCTCCTTTCTTCTTCCTCACTATCCTGCTTTGCTTCGTTTTGGGCACTCCTAGGTGTTGGCAGACTGGCTGCCCTAAACATAAAATATGGGTGCTAAGGGCCTTTCACCATTTTTATTATCTCTTTTAAAACCAGCTATTTTCAAACAGACTCCCCTGACTTAACCCAGCAGCATCTGACCTCTGAAACAGCTCTCACCTTACACAGGCATTGCGTTTGCTTTAGTAAGCTGGAGAGTAAACAAATGTGAGATCGGGGGGCTGCTGAGATTTGGCGAACTAGAATCCTAATTGTTTGGGCACATAGTACTCCCACGCTGACAGGAGCTGTTTGCTTGCCCTGCTGCTTTACCACTCCCTTCCAATGAGGCTGCAGTAAAATTAACAGCCTGTGACAGTGTATCTTACTGGAAGCAAATCGGTGCCCTCCGTCGCACTGGTACTATCACCTGCACCCACAGGGGCGGTCTCAGCGCCTGGGCAGCCGGGTCTGCAGGACAAGTCACTGCTGAGGATGCGGGCCGGGCCTGGCCGGGGCCATGAGCAGCCAGGTGTTGTAGCCTCTTCGGGTGGCCTGTGTGAAGGCTAAGTACCTGGGGCACCAAAAAAAAAAAAAAAATAAATAAAAAAAATTCAAAAGCTGTGACATTTTTAATTATTTTTTTTTTTACAATTCATCTTGAAATAGCTAAGTAATGACTTGTGCCTGGCTGTGTTTGCAAGGTAGAATTATAATAATTTCTTGTTCAGGGTTCAGGGACGGATGAAAAGATTATTTGGCAGACAAACGCAGACATAGCTTGTACCCCTTCAAGTGCCTCCAGTTGTTTATTCATGCAGACTGTGAATGCCACTAAAATACATGAGAGCTCGCTATGAGGACAACTGTCTGATTTGTATAAAAATGAAAAGACAAACATATTTCAGACAGATTACATGTTACTTTAACACACAGATTTTGAGACAAAATGAGAAGCTTGAAAGTGGCTGCCAAAGGAAAGGGTGAGTTGCCAGAAGGATTAACCCCGCAGAAGTTTTGCTCACTGGGGCATGGCCAGGGTTTGCCAGAGAAGACTTAGCCCACTCCTAATGCTGAGGTCAGGGTTAGGAGGGATAAAAAGCCTGGAGCCTCAGCACAACTCGGGCTGCCAAAGGGAAGGGGTTTGTCGCCAAGGCAGAAACTGTTCTTGCAAACAGCCACCAGAATTCTGGGGCAAAGGCTCAGTTCACACCTGCACAGGAAGTTAAACAGAGCTGGAGCTGCAGCATGAGCAGGGATGCAAAGGGGCTGCCGTGGGATAGGATAATAAGCTGAGAGGGTCTAGTACTGACAGCATTTTTCTTTGGGCCAGAATGTTTTGTTTGCATCTCCTTATCAGTGAATCTTATCAGATTGCTGGGTTTCATCTCCTCAGTCTGCTGCTGCTGTGCAAACTCATAAGACCCCATTCCCAATCCCTAAATTATCCAAGACATCTTACTGCCTATCTTTCAATTTGAACTTTCGAACTGCAATTTTTTGTCTCTCCCTGGCTGTCACAAAAGCAAATATTGTGTAGATTTATTGTAAAAAAATAATTTATTTTAAAAATACAGAGCTTATCTGGCTGAGTTTTAGTCACCTCTGTCAGTAAACGCTTGTGTTTTCTCTTGCACTGGAATTCTCAGCCCGGAGTCTGGATGTGGAAGTTAGTTACGTGTCAGAGGAGTGTGGGCAGATGGTGCAACTGATGAGGAAAACCTTCAGCCTGTGAAAGCTAATGCCACTCAAGCTGTGGGGAGGACAAGAGACTGCTTGGTGGGACCCCTGGCTGCAGGTACCCAAGGTGGTTGGTGCCAAATGAACTACCCAGGGGACACGTCAGCACATCCCAGCTGTGCAGGGGTGGATACTTCAGGGCAAAATCCTTTTCAAACATAAAAGTCTCCTGGCATACTCATTTGAGTCTCTTTGTAGCTTTTCCGGCTCATGCTTATTTCCATGACCTGGACAAACACCAGCTCCAGACTGAGGTCCTTGCTGAAATAAAAATGCAAATGTTTGTCTTGCACAATCAGATTAATGTCAGGGCACCTTAATGGGTCTGACCAGCCTCATCTGGGGTCTCCACCTACACGCCTGCCTGTGGACTCAGGAGCCCCATTTCAGCTGAGCCCTGTGCTGTCAGTCTGTGTCTGAGTGATGCTACAGAAGTATCTAACAGTCTCTACCTCTGGCAGAGCTGTGCCTGTGCCTGTCCAAAGAACCTGTTGATCCAGACCCTGGCCAGCAGACTGACTTCCCAGCTTGACCACAGACCTGCCTTGTCACTGGGGACCTGCCCAACAATCACTGTGCTGTGTCCAGCCCGGGGTACCTCCCTGAACTTGACTCTGATCTACTGATTGTCTTCCCAGCAAGATTTTGGAGCTGCCTTATAAGCAGAGCGTTGCCTGATAAGATCTGAATTCTGGGTAGAATCTGGCTACTGTCTGCAGGTTTGCCTTGCTCACCTTGCTCAGGTACTGTGGGGCTGGGCCCTGGCTGGAGAGCTCCCTGACTCTTGGGGAGCAGCTTGGCTTCGCGGCACCGCGTTGGGGCCAGGCTCCTTAGGGAGCTGCAGGACTCGGGCACTGCAGATGGGGCACCATGTGCTGTGAGGGTAGCACACGATTTGCTTGATCTGTTCAATAGGCTGGAAAATACAACTAATGCATTTAAATTGCTACTGCAAAAAAGTTTCTTAAATGTCTAATCAAGTCCAATTAGAAACCTAAATGGATTATGTTTTCCATGGGGATACAAGCAACAGCCCGTTCCTGCTCCCCACTGCTGGTCTGGAAGCTGTGGTTTGGCACCCCAAAGCCCTGGAGGTGTGTAACTAACTTGGGAGGTGAAGCAAGAGGAGCAGAACTGAACCTGTAACCTGTGCTCTTCTGCATTACCTGTTTTACCTGTTGCACGTTCGTATTCTCAGGTGAGGAAAAAAATTGTGAGCTGATTGTATTTTTGGCTTTTGTCAACTATGACCTACTGGTCAGGCTTAAGTTTTCTTAATTTTAGTACAAATAATTGTCATTTTGTCAATATTGGCCCACAGACACAATGCTGGTAATCTTGGCATAAATGATGCCATGCAGGTAACCAGACTAATGGTTCTGATCCCACTGGAGACTGCAGGACAAAGTGGCCAAAGAACAGGGCTGTCCCTTTAATAATGCATGGCTGCAGGTATGTCTATTTACATTTGGTCATTTTTTACAACATTAAACTAATAGCAGATCCAGTTACTTCCTTCTCAAGCCTGTAATTTTCTTGTCAATTCCCTGCTCCCCTTTTCTTTATACAGGCTGTTCTGTACCATGGCTGCAGATAATCTCCACAAGCACTCTCAAACACATGGCAATGATTTTGCTCCTCTCGCCCCATGCACGTTTTCTCATTTTGCTTTAATGAAGCATCTTCTGGGTGGGGTACTGCAGATCCCATTATATATGCTCCTGTATCAACACTGCTCCTAAGCAAAGTATATTGATTGGTGAAGCTTTGGACCTACTTTAATCAAGTAATCTAAACAGGGCTTAAGCTTCAAAACCCTGGTGATGCTCCTAGCTTCAAAGCTTTTACTTACACTGAATTAATTTATCCTGGATGTTCTAATGCTCTCAGCAACCCTATAGACTATAATGTTAGAGGTTGCAATCATGCCTCTGATAATATTCCATAAACTTGAACTCTATTGATCATAAGGTAAAGTCAGAAGTGGAAGTGGGGAACACAAGGAGAAAACCAAAGGATTTGATTTGAAGCAGGGGTGAATGTGTTCACCCCTCTAAGCAGGCTGCTGGGAAGGAGGTGTTAACAACCTCTGCAAGTGTTAACACTTTGGGGTTTTCTGACTGAAGATACATTCTGATATGGACTGAGTGTCAAGTGATCATTTCCAGACTCCTTCTTCTATAATATTGTAGGTGTATTATGTCACAAATATAATTCTTAGTCAAAGGGAAGGTTAGTTGGATTTCACGTATTGAACATCAATACAAGTTACAGTATTAGTCTCAGCTATACCGTGGAAAAACGAAATAATGTTTTTCCCAATCCAAGCAAGAGCTAGAAACCATGATGTGTTGCTACCTGATGCTGAATTATGTGCACTGATGACACAATGGGTATGTGCTGAAGGCCTGATAGTGTTAGGTCAACAGTTGCCTCAATGATCTCAAGGGTCTTTTCCAACCTAAATGATCCTGTGATGCTAAGAACATACTCATCTTTATGAATCAACATGTTCATACTTATAAGAACCAGCAGGGCTCTTCCATGCCTGCTGGTGGTGCACTGAGCACCACAGGGGAGTGTCTAATCTGGTGTGTGCTGCAGTCTAAAGATGCCATTAGATCCGACTGGGTTTGATTGGCATTAGTGAGAAGTGAACCGTACTCAAACAAAAGTCACCCCACCTACTCCAGTGTTGATGCAGGGTCCCTCTGGGTGGCAGGCATATGAGCCAGGGGCATTTTATTGGAAATAACAGGGCTGGCATCCTGTTCCTGTTGCCCATGGCAGAGGCCTGGCATAGTCTGTGGGTAGCTCCACCCTGGCAGAGCACTGCCTGGTGCAGAGAGGCTCGGCCAGAGGGCAGAGATTTTGTCCATCAGTGGAGGGTGGCAGACAGCCCTCTCTAGATAACTCCCAAAATTTCTTCAGAGGCTAGGCCCTGGGCCCTCTCTGTTTCCCAGAGATTATCATGAAAACAGCATATTGGTGAAAAAATAAGAAGATTATTTAAAGCGATGATAACTTTTATATATTTGTTAGGTAGTCAGGTAAAGCCTCAGGCTATTTTGAACAAAGTCTATCTCCTGCTTTATGAATCTCAAAGACTATGAAGCCATTTCACACAGAAATCTCCGATTACTACAGTAATGATTTCTTTTACCACCCTTTAAAACACTTATTAATAGAAAAAATGCCAGTTCAAACTGTTTCACCTCACACAGAAAATATCAGTGTTCACAGTGTGAACTTTAAAATTCTTATCTGATTAGTTAATGTCAACAATTATTAGTGTACTGTCAATTTAAATTTCTATTGTCCTCCATTGATCTCAGTCTCCATATACCACGCAGTGCACATCACTTAAAAAGTAACTTTCCTGACTGGCTAGGGATGACTTTCTGTCCTGCTGTCAACTGGCAGTAAGTAAAACAGGAAAATCTGGCACATTTTCCTGTGCATATTTCCTTGTGGCAGGCTCTCACCTTGCTGCTCAGCATCAGTTGGACAGCCTCTTTAAGGATATGGAAAGTCATTCAAGAGGGGAGCTGGGAAGTGATAGCAAGGAAAGCCACTTTGTTTAGTTTCTTATTCTCTCATTTCATAAACCTTTAGGCACACACAGATGGCACTTTTCTATTTTTATCATGACAGTGATGACTGGTGCCTCCTACGAGAAAAGACAGAAAAAAAAGGAGCTAAAAGGCCAATTGTAGTCTAGGTAAGATGGTGCTGCACCTGGTGTTTGGAAGGCATCAGAGCTTCTAAACTATTTATTTCTTTTAGTCTGCTAGTGTCAGGAATCATATTCTTCCAAGGGGAAAGGTAAGGCAGCCTCTGGCATTTTGGCATTCCTTCTCTCAGCCCTCATTAAGCCTGAATACTATTTGCAATACTGTTTAAATTCTGATTGACTGTACTGTGACCAATATAAGCTTGCTCAGTTTTGCACCTAGGTTCCAGAATGGGTTGAATTACCTCATGGCCACTGTTCTCTGAGCAGGGTTAATATGAAATGCAACTGCCAAAGCCATGAATGAGTGGATCACACCAGCCCTGTTTCCTTACAGTCTTCCCACCCTATATTCTCAAATCTCTTAGGAGGGACCAAGACATTTAGACAGCTGCAACCCAGTGGAAGGGAGGGACTGACTTTTAGCTCTGCAAAATACATTCTCTCAGGTTCACAGGTACTGGAGAAGACCAAGGAGACTCAGTCCAGCTAATTAGTTTTACTTAAGGTCACGTAACACAGCCTCAGTCTTGACTAAACGTGGATTCCTTGCACATGTATCTGAATTTACGGTATGGCTTATTTCTATTTTATTTCCAAAACCCTTAAAAACTCTGTATGCAGAGTAGACATCTGGACTCCTAATTTCTCTCCCCGTGTTCATGCCTGCCTCCCCCCTCATCAGTAATCCCTTTCTTTGCTGCACACAGTAGAAAATGACTGTGCCTGTCCCTCCTGTGCACTGCTGCCAGGCCATTTTACATAAGCATCTTTCTCTATTCCCCATCACAGGACAGCACATCCTGTTGGAGCCAGTTGTTGTCTCTAATCTCTGAACATAAACACACAGATTACATTCCGTTCTGTCACCAGTGTGCAGTGGATAACAGGCATGCTGTCATATCTGTGCTGCTTTTCCTGGGCTGTGCTGATCACTCTCCTACTGGCACCAGGTCCTTTGCCATCAATGATACACAGGCTGGGATAAGTATTCCTTGCCCCCCTCTTCCCAGTGCTTTGACACATGAGGCTGCTTCATTCAACCCTCTACAGGAAGCTTTAGTATCATCCTCCTACTCATTCAGGGACATGAGGACATCACAATGGACGAGCTGGGCTCTCTGTGGCTTTGGGCGCATTTGGGAGTCTCTCCTCTGCCTTTAGAGTTTTCCAGTGTTTGACCTTTATGGTAGCTCCCCCAGAGTTACCAAAGGGTGGAGAAGAGGTTTAAAATGAAATCCAGCTGTCACTAAAGTAGCGCCTGGCCTGATTGCTCCAAATAGCTTAATGACAAAGAAATCAAAATGCCAGAATTGTCTCTCTTGGGCAATTCCTCCCCCCACCCTTGTTCTTCCACTAGCAGAGCTAGTTTTTAAGACAGGAGATGGAACTAGTAGCTTTACATCAGTCAACATCTGGACTCTATGCAATGTCTTCACTGCTAGGGGTAGGTGAGGGGGTAGGTGTGTATCCACATGAATATAGGTGGGGGAATACAAGCTGCAGCCTGCTAAGTTGCTGAGTGTTCTACTTGCCTGTATCCATCATGCTGTGGCTGCGAACTCAAAGTTGGAGTTACAGCAAGATCTCAATACGGGGTAGGTCAAGGGAGTGTATTAACAGCAGAGGGGTGGATTATCATGGTGAGCAAACTGCATCTGCATGTGACTCCTCACTGGAGGAGAGCTGCAAGCAACATGATTTTTTTAAGTGCAAGGTGCTCCCTTCTACCCAATGCCTGAGGCTTTCAGCTCTCACCATGTTTGGCTGAGAAACACTCACACCTTGCACAGCCATTGAAACTCTTGCTGCTGGTTTCTGGACTGGGGGATTAGCAGCTGCTGGCACAGGACCTTTTTACCTGATGTTCATGGTGCCATCAAGTATCCTAATATTGAGGAGGGAATGGGAATTTACTGAGAAGTTGCAAAGTTTTCCAAATATGATCTCTTATTTTGTATTTACGTGTCCTTGCAAGCAGAGGGTGGCAAGAGTGGGGAGAAACACCATGGTTCATTCAGTCATTAAATTAATAAATACAGGGGAAAGGTGGATAAAATGGACTGATTCCCTCACTTAATGTCATCATTTGAGAGTTATCTCAAATTATCTAGGCCAGCAGGCAAAGAGTGGTAATATTGTACTTCAGCTGTGCTGGCCGCTCTGAACAAACTGAATTTAGAGGTTTCTAGTTTGGGAATTTAGGCATCATCTCAAGCTCAAGCTGAGGCACAGGCAGCCAAAATACTGCTGCAAGGAACAAGCCCACAAATGGGACTTGATACCCAGCTCTCCCTCACATCATCATTGCACAAGGCTGGACAATTGGTTGGCTTTCTGCATGATAGGATCCAGCAGTCTGCTTTACTTAGTACCAAAACAAATCTCTAACACAGATTTACTTCTGTGAACACATTTACCAAAGTTTAGGAGGTTGAAATAATGGGCAGCTTACAACAAATTGTCTACATTTATTGTATGGGATCTATTTTATTGTGTTTCTAATTTGTGTTGGTCACACCAGATAAAATTTCCTCATAACCAAAGCCCAAGCAACAGAGCAGGCTGCATCCCAGGCTGTGTACTAAACTGCTGTTTGCTTTCTTTCCAAGTCTTTTGTCTTTCTCTCATTTCCTTTCTCTCTCATTCCTTTTTTCCTTTCTTCGTGCAGAGAAGAGAAATGATTGCTAATGAATTGCAAGCATGGGGTATGGAAAGATCAGTTAACATGGCCCAAGTATTCAGTAAAACAAATACATTAAAGTGATCAAGTAATAAATGAAAATAGACCCAAAGAGCAGGTTCCACTGAGAAAACATGTGAGAATGTAAATTAATGTGACTTGATGAAACTTGAAATGTCATAACACAGCAGGGCATATAACACATCAGAGGAAATGTGAAAATTATACTTTTTCCTGAAATCACACTTTTCAAAAATAAGTGGCTTTTAAATTCTTCTAAAAATATAATAAAGGAATTAGTGTCAAGAAAAAGGTTATTGTTTATCAGACTGCAGGCTCATGGTGGCTTTTCACAAATATCCTCTTTTATTTCTCTGATTATACAGTGGGAAAAGAAAAAATTCAAAAGTCTTTCTACTTGTCTGGTTGCCTCTTCTTAGTTTTGCACAAGGGATTTTTTAAAGTTGTTTGGAGCAAGTTAGTAAATGGCATGATAAGCCCATGTGTTGGGAAAGTCTTTCCTCTCTTTCCAACATTAGAGATTTTAGACTTTTCTGCTGGCCTTGACACTGGAATGTAGTCTCACTGGGATCTGAGAAATTAATTAGGAGGGAAAGGATTCCTCTCCTGTACAACACCACAGAGCCAGGAGGTTGTACAAGAAGAGGTCTCTCTTCTTCTGGCACAGAGCGGATTTCGGTAGGAAGACCACCAAGAGTGCAGGTCTGCGGAGCGAAACAAGTTGCCACAGGGCACAGAACTGTTCATTTCCTGCTCTGACTGCAGTGACCATGTGTGGAAAAGGCAGCTTTGGCCTCTTTCTGTAATGCTGAGTGCTCCATGGGAAGACTTGTGCACTGGGTTCTGGCTGAACATGGGTATCCTCTATGGCCTGTGTCCTAGCTGTCCCTGTGCCAGCCACCACCTCTCTGCACTGCTCCAGCTCAGATGCTTCCCCCAGACTATTTCTTGATTTTTTAATTTCCCAGTTTCCCTAATCCTCTTAAAAAGCCCTCAGTGAAATTACTTTTATTCCACAGAAGAGCATGTCTATAAGCAGGACAGTCTGGGTTACTAGGGGATAAAAGGTATCCTGACGCAACCCAACCCCATCTCCTTTCATGCAGAACTGCAGGAAGGTGGGATGGTACTGTTCAAAGAGAAAGCTGGCAGATTCCTGTGCAACAAAACCTGTTTATAGCAGGTAAATGTGGGGAGGCCTTGTCCCTGAGTATGAAGAAACTGTTGTGGGGAGGAAGGGAAACTCTTTTCCAGAAGAGATGACCTGTGAATAAGAGGGTTTCTAATTCCATGAGAATTGGTAGCAGAATATGAAGAAAACCATAGAAGTAGAGCCCCATCCATTTGTCTGGCTAGTTAAGCTAAAGAAACCAGTTTGGTTTTGCAATTCTCAGCATTATGATCTCTCCAAGATCCCTTTTATGCTTATTTATGTGTATCATTGCTTAGGAAGAAGATTAAAGTTCCCCATTACGACCCACATTTGACTTAATATATTATAGCATTACTTTCTGCATCCTTCACAACATGTGTTTAGACAGGACTTCTGAAATAATTTGCCTGTGTTTCCCAAAGGAGGAGTTGGTGGCCTGAGGAAAACCTCTTCTGTCTCAGAAAACCAGGGGAATGCACACAGTGTTTACTCTTGCCTTGTTCTAACTAAACCTTACAAATGATCTTTCCCTGCTGGTAAACTTTCACTGCTGGAATTTATTTCTAAAGCAGTTTTATGTCCTGTGAGTTGGTCTGCATTCACACTGCAGCTTTTCTGTCTGCTTGCATTCAAGCCCCAAGATGNAAGAGAGGTGTAACTATTATTAGGACATTTCCAGAAGGATTTATTCTGGCTAGTTTCTCATAGCTGTGCCCTTTCACTTCCCTGCTACTCTTTACTCTTGTTTTGGGTGGCAGCTTTTGTTTATTGCTTAGAACCAGCAATGCCAGAAGAAGAGACATTAATATCCTGCAGTGAAAGATGGTTTTTAAGAAATAAAGTCATTTTATTACAGGCAACTGAGAACAACAAGTAGGAACCGAGCATCTGGGTGAGCCACACCTCAGAAGAACTTAAGAGGATGAGCCACTGAGAAAAATCTGGAGTACAAGTGCTATCCTGTATCGTCCCAGAGGGCAGTGTCAACTGGGACCACTGGTAGAGACCAGCTCTTTGAAAGCTTCTCACCAGGTTAAAAACTCATTCACAGCAATTAACTATACATGGCTGAAGTCCTGGATTGGGTTTGGTTTTGAATAAGTTTGGGAAAAAATTACGTGCAAAACAAACAAACAAACAGACAGACAAAACAAACAATCAAACAAACAAACAGAAAGGGGTTAAAATATTCTACAATTGCTTAATAGAAAATGGGTCCTTATATTAGCTTTTCTATTGCAGAACAATTTCATGTGTCCTTTGGAACACTTTCTCATGCCATACTCTTGAAACAGCTATTAATATAAATACTGTTTGCTATGAGACCAATCCAGTTGCATGATTTATGCACTCATATTAAAAATTATCTATCCAGATGATGCAAAATTTAGAGAGTGAAGAACTGATGTCTTAAGCCCCTGAGATTATTAGTTTCACTAGGATCAGGATTTCACTCTCATTTCTTAATCTCTGACATACTGTGGTAAAATTGTTAATTATTGTATCTGATCACTCTGATCAAACTGGCTTACAATTTCTCAGTCACAGACAGCAGTACAAGAGATTCACTAATTTTAAGAAAAACAAAGTCAAAAGATTTTTAAGGTATTTTGGATATTGCAGCGGCCTTTAAAGAACTTAGTGATGATACAGCTGGAATTCTAGTAGAAGTCTCAGGTAATACTTTGTGGTGTTTGATGCTTGCTGTTATTAGCATGTTTGGTTGCCTTCCTTCTTAGTGAGTCCTTAAGCCATTTGTACTAATCCCTGAGGTCTTGTAGTATGTTATTGGAGCATCTCTGTCTAAATACACGCATAAATACCAATCCTTAAAACCAACAAAATTAAAGGAGGTGATCTCAGTTAAAAAAACATTTCAAAAACTGTCATCCACCTTCATTTTGCTGTCACCTGCCTGGAAAGTAATGAAGAGAATGGATACAAAGAATAGGAGTTGGAGGAACAAACACAGCGGGAAGTTCAGCCTGAGGATTTTCCTCAGGTGCGTGTGCTGGTGTCCATCAGGCCAGATTGTTGAGTACTGGCTCATATCATCAGAAAACACCCCACTGCAATCTGTACAAAATGGGATGGACTTAAAGCTCTTCCTACTCATTCTCCAGCCATATCTCATTCCCCGCCGCTGCTTCATTTCCTTACGCCGTGCCCCTCACCACCCTTGATTTGCTAACCTCAGCTATCAGCAGCAAGAGCACAGGCAGCTCCCTGTCAGTGCCAGGCTGTGTTCCTCTCTGGAGCAGATTTTGAAGTGGTAGTAT
Organism: Tichodroma muraria; assembly: GCA_013390105.1. NCBI lineage: Eukaryota > Metazoa > Chordata > Aves > Passeriformes > Sittidae > Tichodroma > Tichodroma muraria. Next base: position 23,891 of record WAAG01027527.1, on the reverse strand, counting down.
TATACATACCAGAAAGGGAACATCTGCCTCATGCTATTCCTACCTCCTCCAAGCCAGCTCTCTTATTTCCTCCTACTCCCAAACTTCATTTTTTCAACTTAAATATTTCTTCTACATATAATTTCCACCACTCCTGTTTGCTTTTGCTGCATCTGAGCACTCAGGAACACTCTTCTTTCTTTTGCATGAGAGGTCAGCAGTGGGGTTTGGGTTTCCAGTAGCATCTATTGAGCGCTGATGTAGTTAAATGAGCTGAGACCTTTCCTTCCTTCCTTTGCATTCTTTCCAAAAGGATTTAGATCACCTAAGTCATATTGGTCATTATCTTGTGAAATCCTAAAGGATTTTAAAGTGGCACCAGGCATGTTTAAATACCTAAATGACTTCCCAGTTTTGGTCAGCCAGCTTCTTTCTCCAAAATTCTGCATTATCATTTGTTATTGGATCTCATAACTTGGCTGTATCCAGCTCTGTACGCAAACAGGTCATGGAGAGTGTCTCAGTAGTAGAAAATCTCATTGCTTACATGAAGTTATAGAAGCTTCCTGAAAGCTGCCAAAGCCAAAGGAACTATGCCATTTATTATGCTGGCTCATAACATGACCTGGTGTTGTAGTCTGTGCATCTTCTCATGCCTACAGATTTCTTGTGCATGTCTCAAGAGCAAAAGCTTGGAATAAGAATGGTTTCCTCAGCACAGAGCTTTACTTCAAGGTGTGAATAACAGAAAATCTGAAACATAACCCCCAAAGGACTGTCCAGTTACATGACTCAATTTTCAACTCACCTATTTGTCTCTGTCACTTGCTTAACCATTCCATAACATTCTATTTGCAGGTTGTATTACCCATTTTTAACTGAAAGACAGTGTTCACCTGCCATTGCTGTGAATGGCAGGTGGCCTGGATTTTCACTGGATATATAAATTAAACAAAACAATGTAGACAGCCTTCCAAATTCTTCCATTCTTTCTAGAGTAGGTTATGATGTACTTTGCAGGAAGAAAGTACCAAATTGCATCAGATTTGACCCACCTTTCCAAATAAAGTGTTGAAATTTAGAATAAATATTACACCCTTATGTTAACTCGTCAATGCAGATGTTATGCAGATATATATTTTCGTAACAGTTGTCATAACCTAGTAACAATTTATTTTAAAAGAATGAGTTCTACTCCAACACCTGCTCATACATTGTGTATTCACTCCTCTATCTCTACACATATCCCATATTTATCTGCAGGAACTTGGGGATTAAATTATTGATAAAGTGATAAAGAGAGGCAAGAGGCAAATAAGTTATCCTGAATGAAGACCAGCAAAGCTGTACTGCTGTGCCAACAAAATCTGTTTTCCATATATACCATAGGAAAATGGCTTTTGCCTAATTCCAGATTCTTCCAGTGGTCTCTGCTGTATCCTTCCTGTGTCTTATAAAGGCAGACTTCTTCATTCATCCTCTACCTATGGCATTATCAAAATTGTCTTCCCTCTGCTCCCCCAGCCTATCTGTGGCTACAAGTGTCATGGAAACAAAATCTGCTGTTCATCTGTTTGAAGAAAGGGGACCTCTCTGATCTGTAGGAATCTCCTGTCTCTAGCTCATAAGGTCTTTGAAGAATGGCCTGTCACTCAATAGATGTGTACAGCATTTAGCACACGGGGCTGCCCCCCTGGGGGCCCGGAGGTGGGATTGCAGTGCAAACGGGAGCAGTGCAGGTTTGTCATAAAATGATGAACTACACAGCCATGTGGCATCATTTATTACCAGCCCTCACTACAACAAACAAAGCATGGAGCATAATAATTCCTAAAGATGTGTATCACTTTTTCTTTCTCCCTTTTTCTTTTGAGGGGAAATTTATACACCAGTATGCTAAGTTGTGAATAAGAGTGGGTACCATTTGAAAACTGGGGAGCAGAAAAAGACTTGTTTCAAAATAATAAAATGCTTAAGAAAGCTTCAGTAGAGAAGACTGAAAATTACTTGATGATAATCTGCTCTCAGTCTAGGAAGAGTCAGATGATGCTGATAAAGAAACATTTGAAACTTGAGCATTTGTCAGTGGCGTTAGGGTTTTTTAATTAATCAGCTTTCCAAGTGCACTACAATTTATATCTGCATTTGGCATTTAGTCATTGCAGATAGTAAACAGTACTTAGTAATCTTGCCTGTTCCTCATGAATCTTCTTGACAGATGGATGGAAGCTGTACATCCACCTGAAGCCAAAGAGGTCTTCTCACACATGAGAAAACTTATCATCAAAGCCTGACCAACAGAAATTATCCCCCAAAGTCAGTAGCCCCATCATAATAATGCACAGGAGGGCTGGAAAGGGTGGGAAAGAGAGAAGGAGAGCTTGATGGGAAAGAGTATACAGGGAGGACCAGAACCCACAAAGGGATGGGGGAGGCAGGTCTGAGACCACTGGAAAGGCACAGGGATAAACAAGGCAGTTTCCCACAGATCTGAACGTGCAAATGGCCTTTGTCTCTCACTTCATCTATTTCCCACAGGCAATAGTCTGGCATCTCATCTCCTGGGTTACTGGGAAGGAGGAGGGCTTGCCAGTGCATGTGTGACTGGGAGCTCCCAGCTCCTCCTCACACCTACCACTTGCTGTGCTGCAAAATGCAATATGCTTTGCCATTACCTACCTGTAATTTGTCAAATCATTATAAAGAACTTTATCACTATAAAGGAAAGCTTCACCAGCAGAGTTGAAAGGCTTGTTTCAAATGTGAATATTCCACATGAAAGAATTTCTCTTGTTTCAAACCATTTGCATTTTCCCTGCATGTTATTGATCTGATTGAACAGTTCCCAGATCAAAGGCATGCTGGTAAATGAGCAGCCAAGGTGGCAATATACGAAGTGGACAGCTGTTAAGAGAGCAGCTTAAATAATTGCCCAAGGATTTATTGGGTAACAAGATTAATGATTATGGAAATATGATGACATGATACCAAAGAGTAGTGTGCAGTGATTGATGGGGAAGTTGGATAAGGCCAAGCTTGATATCAGAGTATAGGCAACAGTATTATAGCTTGTAATCATGGTATGTATGGTGCTTAGTTGTTAAGAAATTTTGATGTTTAGTTTTTTCTTCTGATAAGAACTTAAACTCCAAAGTTGTATGTAATATGTCTCGTGCAATGAGGTAAGAAAAAACCCCTCCTGCTAACAGCACATGGTAACAGCAGAATAGATGTGAAGAGACAACCTCATCTTTTTAAAAAATCCCCATAAAGCTTACTGGAAGCTCATGCTGCTGTTTTAATTAACACCTGAGCAAACTATACATAACACATTAAAGGAGAAAAAGATCTGTTAGTGGAATTACAGTAGTTTGCATGCAGACAGCTTTTTCTCCTGTGTTTCTTTTTTTTTTAACCTCAAATTCCAGCAGCCAACGGTAGCATAATGCAGGAGGGGATGGGGCCAAATTGCAGGCTATAGTTACACCATGGCAAAAAATACTGCAAACCCTTGAAGTTCATTCTCTGTTGAAAGTTATACAAAATTTCTAATGACTCTGTGCTGGTAAGTGATGCAAACCCTCCTCCTTCTTCAGAAATTTTTGTTTAAGGCTCATGAAAAAGAAGGTAATATTTTAAAAATTAATAAAAAGCTATTATAAAATGTGAAACATTAGCAGACAACTTTAGAGGTGAGAGTAGGCAGCAAAATCCTCAGGGTGAAACCCCAGTCCAGGAAAATGGAGTGCAAAATTGATTTCAGCTTAGGCAGGATTCCATGCTGGTTTTTTTTTGTTTGGTTTGTTTTTAAATTCTATTTCCTATATTGAGTATATGTGAATCAGACTCTACTCTGGATCTGAGACACGCAATTTCTGTGTGCCAGAAACTTGGCTGCTGTAAGTGAGGGGACCTCACTGAAATTTTCAGTCGGGTGGCAGCAGGTGACAGCTATTAGGCCCAGAATTTCAGCTCCTGCCATTAGATCGTTGTGGTATGACAGCAATTGTCATGGCTTTAAAAACAGTGAAGTGGGTAGAACGATTTAAATGAAAACAACATTGTTCATGCTATACAGTTCTGGAAAAAAATATCCATATATGAAACCTTGGAATTGCTGTTAATCTCTTCAGGGATGTAAGACAACAACAGAGATGGTGTAGGATTTGAGAGAAATACCAGGAAGCCTGGTGCTTTAAAGCCATAATCTAGTTTGCAAGCCTCAAGAGTGAGTATTAGTGAGATTACAGTTCTGGTGAAGATTTTTTCAGCAGAATGTGAGAAGTGGAGTTGCAGCATCTGTTGGCATTTAGGGACTGATTCATTTGCAGCCTTAGGTGGGAGACCTGGCCCTATTTACATGCAAGATCATGTGACAGGTCAAAGCCCCAGTTCATGCTCAAACATCCTGAAATATCGTCTCTTTATTGAATCCATCACAAATACCATCTGCCCCTTCACTCTTCATCACTGGGAAGCCCATACCTTATTTTATGGAACACACAGACTTCCCCATGAGAGAAAACTGGGATCTGTGCAGCCCTTTCACACCAGCTAGACTCTGCCTGGCCCTTCTGAGAGCTGTTTTGAGGCAAACACAAATGATGGCTTGCTACGGGATTCGCATACCAGCTCAGTCATTTCAGTATTTCCAAAGTGTACGCTGTAACTACTGTGTGGCAAGGACTGTGCCTGCCCAAGTGTCTCTTTATGCTGCAGTCATGATGTTAGAACCAGAGAAGTATAATTTACAGCCTTGTGCACACCTGAACCCAAATATGTGGTGTCTTTTTATCTTGTTCCAGAGATTTGTTTGTATAGAGTTCCTCATTAATATCAGACTGCTGGCACAACACTGGCTCTTTTTGTATTTCTTATTTTTATTTTTTTAATTATTATTTTTTATTTTTAATATGTTTATAACTGTAATCAAACCTGGGCTAGCCCCACCTGGCTTCTGCAATGCACTATAGCAAATTCTGTGGTACATTGGGATTCCTGCAGTGGCATTATTTTAAAACAGAAAAACACCACAAAAATTGTCAATTACCCAAGTAAACAAATCATTAAAAAGATTTGTTACTGATTTAAATATGATTAGGACAATCTTGTTTGCCTACAATGCTATGGCATTTTTTAAAAAATACTTTGGTGACTGTTCTCCTGATCATTTAGGTTCTCAGCATTTTTCCAACTCCAGGTTGTGTAAGCCCACACCATAGAAGTTTGGAAAGCATGTTAATACCACTGAAACTGTGCAAGGGTCAGCAGAGGGTTTGTGCATCAAGCTGGAGTGGAAATGCTTATGATGCCCTTGTTTCAAGGTCTGTCTGGCAGGTGCTCTCTCCTTTCTTGCCCTGTGCCAAGTCCACAGCTCATTCCTGGCCAGTTCAGCTTTAACATTGACTGGAAACCTCGCTGGTAGTCCAGCTCCCTGGGGCCTCCCCCACATACCCCTAACAGGCAGTCCTGCTTTCAGGTCCCCCTCAACTCCGGGAGAAGTGGGGACATGACTCTGCCCTTGGGCTGCTCCCTCTGGTACCTGGCTGCTTGGTGACTTGGCAGATCAAGCCATTTTCCAGCCTGCCCATCTTCCTGGCTGAGGTTCTCCCATGAGGAGTCCTTTACACCTTTAATAAGGAATTTTGCAGTTCCACTACACTTCATATCTCTACTCAAGAATTTAATTTTTTCATTTAGTCATCCAAAATTAGTTATTTAGCTGCAGGACAGGAATTCAGGTAAGAATGAGTGATCAAACCTTTCATCTCTGACTCCAGCTTTAAGCTCAGCTTAACCTGCTCTTGCTGTGTGTGGTTATAGCAATCAAATTATTAGTAAAAATATTAACTGGGATAATTTCAATCAGTGTAAATGACTGATTAATACTGTAGGCATTATAAGAACCCACTAGCTCCAGCAAGAAATTAATATTTTTTTTTCCATGAAGTACATAGGAAATTTACATGGATTATTAATAAAATAGGGAGCATTTGGCACCTTTCAAAAGGCAGTGAGGTAGGTAACAAAGCTCCTTTCACAGAACATGAGATTGATTTACATTGCAGGAATCAGATTGTGAATGCTTGTTGGCATAGCTTCACACCTACTTCTGATGGAAACGTGTGCAAAAGCTGCACTTTGCACACCTGCTGGAAGCTGTACCAAGGGACTGAGGAGTGAAAAATAAATGAGTGTGAAGGTTCAGATCCGGAGAGGAACTAGATTTGCCTGCATGATGCGTTCAGAATTGTGTCCAGTTCTGGGCTCCATGTACACAAGAGACATGGACTTACCACGAGGCCAGCCAAGGGCCACGAAGATGATTCAGGGATTGGAGCACCTTCCATATGAAGGAAGGCTTCAACAGCTAGAACTGTTAAGAGAGAGGCTCAGGGGGAATCCATTTGGAAACAATCCTGTGCAATGTGCTCTAGGATAGCCCTGCTTGAGCAGAGAGGTTGAACCAGATGACCCCACTGTGATCCCTTCAACCTGACCCATTCTGTGATTCTGTGATCTTACCAGTGCATATAAACACCTGATGGAAAGGAATGAAGACAAAGGAGCCAGACTCTTCTCAGCAGTGCTCAGTGACAGAACAGGAGACCATGTGCACAAGTTAAGCCAAATTCAAACTGAACACAGGATTATTTTTTTTTTTTTATTGTGAGGGTGGTCAAACCATCCTCTGGGCAAAGGTTGCCCAGAGAGGTTATGAGACTCCATTTATGGAGATCTTTGAAACCTAGCTGGACACAGTCCTGGGCAACTGGTTCCAGGCAACCTTGCTTGAGCAGAGGGGTTGGACTAGATGATATCAAGAGGCCACTCCAAACTTCAACCATTCTGTGATTCAAAACCTGTATTCAGCTGCTCTTTAAATTCAGCTGGTACATGCCCTGTTATCCTGTGTACATTTGCATCCAACAATCTGAGAATCACTTTGCCTCTGGGTCTCTTTGCATTACTGACAGTGGAGTGCCACGAGTCCAAAGTGTGTAGCTCTACCCTGTGCACGGCGTCTCAAAGGTACCTAATTCCTACCTCTGCTCGTGCACAGAAGTGCTTCAGCACTGAGAAGCTTCAGAAGCTGGCTACAGAAGATCACAAACACAGGTTTACACCATGTTACACTCAGGTTTCAGAAACAGTGATTCTTTTGTTAGCCTGTCCTGGTTAAACCTGGTAAGTGACCTGAGAACCACTGTAGGGACCAGCAATGTGGGTTCAACAGCAGCAGCTGCTGCTTTCTATGAAATGCAGCTGGAGAAAGAGTAAGCAGTGGCATATTGTCTCTGCAGTAGCTTAGTGGTTCTCTCTGTCAGGGAATCCAAAAGTTAGATTAATTCCTCAGACAGAGATATTCAAACCCAAACCTTTTGCTGAACTGAACCATACTGCTCTGCTAAGCCTTCCCTAATGGGGTGACCGTGAACCCTGCATGCAAGGTGTGAATGTTGCTGCAGATGTTGAATTCTGCAGCTGCAGGCAATTCACTGTGAAAGGTGCACACTTAAAAGACAGGAGTTGCAACAGTAAATGACGAGTGCCTGAAGTGTCCTTCTGAATCTTGGCTCTGGTAGCTCTACCTCCAGTATGTTTCCCCAGATCAGAGCTGAGGAACTTCATCAGAGATGCCCATGGAGGAAGGAAGGAGGAAATGATATTGCAGTGTGGTATTGCTGTATTTGCTTTTTCAATAGGCTGTAGTCATTAGGGTTGTCACAACCCTGGAAATTCACTCAAAGAAGATATCTGAAGGAAAACCTCTTCCTTCCTGCACACACAAACATACACAAGCAGAGGGTATTTTTGATGATGCTTTCAGATAAGCAGCCATCACAAAGCCTCAGTTTCATTTTATCTCCATTTCAGCTCCAGGAAAAAAATTGCTGCTTCTGGCTGCAGCCTAAACAATTCACTTTGCTGCCAAGTGCCATCTCAAAAAGAGGAACAGTATAAACTAATTTCATACCTACTCAGTTCAATAATAGGTATTGTTCTAACTATACCACTAGTGATAAGAGACAGAACAGCTTATTTGCCATTGCTAAGCAACTGTTAAAACAGTGTGTAGAATTCAGCCAGCTCTAATGGGCTGATAGAAATCAGTGTCTGAAGTTCTTGTTTGCATTAGGAAGTCAACAATAATTGTCCTTCTCTATTAACATTCATTTAATCTGGCTGCATCAGATTCAATCAGGATTCTGTCTTAATGGTATTTGGAAAGTCTGCTCTCCCTTAGAAAAAATATTTAACCATAATGCATTGACCCGCTTTAATCCTCTTGTTTTGTTTTGATGCAGTGATGAAGGCAACACAGGAAAAATAAGGTAATATGAAACACTCTGCAGAAATAAAAGCTGATGGTGTGAATGTTATCAAGTGGTAAGGCAGAGTTTGAGGTATTTAGATAGGGTTCCATCAATCACAAGATGCCATTTGTGTCTGAGATGCAAAGACATCTGCAAACCCCCTATACATTTGGAAAAACAGAATCTAGGCAAAACAGATGTGCATAAAACCATGGGATTTTTTCCAAGCTTAATTTATGAGTTCAGATTTCAGTAATTTCTGTACATCATTTAGAAGAAGGGACTTTGGGGGCTCTGATCATGCCTTACTGAGATAAGGAACGGGCCAATGAATAAATGCAAAGGATGAAATGTTGCACAAGAGGCTCCTGCATTCATAAGCACTGCTTTGTAGCTGCAGAATTATTTCTGTGACCTAAAAGGAGAATGCATTATCATGAGAGGATGATACCTCCTCAGATGCTCTGTTCCCTGTGTGAAAGTAAAGATGCATGAGTAAGTAATGATGCATAAGCAGAGGGACTGAAGACTGACTGATGCTGGAGCTGGGAATCTGTACTGGTACTCAACACTGCTCCATTGCTTTCGCTGGTACATAAACATAGGATTAACACTTATTCCTGTCAGCAATCCCATCATATTCATCAGAACCACCACTGTTTCCTGTTAAGTAAAAGCTTAAATGCTCTGTTGGCACAAGCTGAGAAAATCAGCGCTTTGTTCCACGCAGGTGAAACAACATTGCCTTGCTGTTTCAAACATCAGCCCACTGTACCTCACACCATGACTTGCAAGAGACAGATCCTGGTGTAGCAACAGAAAAATAAGTGCTTTGAAAGACAGACTTCAGCCAGTGCCTGAGTCAGGAAACTAACTTGTCACATAATGGTATGAAAATGTGGGGTAAAAAGTTGAGACCGTCCCTCTGCAAAGCTTAACAGCAGTGTCTGAGTCACCACAAGACATGAGAAAGCTGCTGGCAATGGCATGCAAAGCAGGCTGGATCTGAATTCTCCTGTTATGTAACTCCTACGTTAGCATTTTCTCTGTTCCATATATAAACCCAGAAAATATTAAAAAGCTGTTGCTGAAAGCAGTGCTTTTATTTATTCATTTGTATGAGCCAAATGTGACTTAAAACATTAGATATTTTCCACACAAGCTTTAGTACAGGACCAGGCACTTTCTTTGCTGGTATTGATGAGACCATTTATTTCTGGGCTCATTAAAAGGATGTTTGCACCCCCTAGTGTATAAGACTTTGCAAGAAATCAGGTTCTTCTAATAGCGTTAGCTAAATGAGGATGTTTAATATTAAACCATAATAAAATCCCCCTGTTACAAACTTCAAGGGAAAGACTCATAAACTCAAAGATCATTTTAGGTGTAATCCCTCATGTCTCTGACCTCAACAACTGTAGGACCTGAAAATGACTTCTACTGAGCTGGATTTTTATCTCACTGGAAGATATCAGGGATTTACAGTTCAAAAATGAGACCGTACTGAAACCAGAGAATTCAAATCCAGACCTTCCTGAGACTTGGGGATGTTGCATCCAGCATCAGCCCATAAGTGAGATAATGTCTGTAGTTATGTTTCACTGAAGAACAGATTTCTTTGGACTGAACTCTACTCCAGTTAACAGAAGCTGTGAAAATGAGAGGCAGGCACTTAACTGTTCTCCAAGATCTACTGCCCAAATTGTCACAGATATGCAGACCTCTTAATTCTGACAGAGGCTCGCATCCTGCTGTTTGGACCTAGGTCTTAAAACACTTTTGAAAAAACTTCTTATAGCTGTGAATTCCTTTCTCATTCTTCAGATGTGACTTCACTTATGGTGTTAAACAAGGTAGAACCAGTCCCTGAAATGAACCAATTGAACTTCCCTTGCTTGGACGCAAAGTGACAGTTCAGCTCCCTGCGTCCAGTGTGAATCTGGAACCTGAGCAAAGCCCAGGTGCTTCTGGAACTACACCAAGCTCAAGTTCTGGCTCCTGGCTGTTGAGTGCAGAAAGTGAATGGTTTATGGGAACACTTTCTGGTGGGACTTCCTCTGACTTTTGAAGATTCACTTCTGGGTGTGATCCAGACCTCTGCAGCATGGCCTGGTATGTGCTGTTTGCTGACTGTCGCTCGTGTGGGCAGGCTCTGATCTGACCAAACTACACACATGTGTTCTCAAGAATTCCCCTGCTCACCCCTTTGCTGAAAACAGGATTTCACCATTTCCCCTGAGGTGTCTGAAACCCAATCACCGCAGCTTTGGCAAGTGTCTGATAATCAGAAATATGATACTGCCAAGGAAAAAAGCAGTCTGTTTTCATTATCCAAGCAGAATTAAATGTAAAAAGCAAACAAACTGCATAAATGATGAAAATTATATTAGATTTTTAGATTTACTTTCATTATCTAAGTAGTTTCTTATAATAAATGCACTCTAAAATATGACTCTGCCAGTGGTATTTACTATATTAAAAAGACTGATTTTATTTACTGTACTATGCTTCTTAGCTCCTCCAAGCCACTTTATCCTGTAATTTTAAATGAAGTCTTCAGGCTTTCTTTCAAAGAAAAGAAACTTGGCTTTTTGACAGAATAGTCCTTAGTAAGTCACAACCAAGATACTGCCAGAGCTGTGATGATGACTTCTGTCAGGTATTCTTTTCTTCCAGAGAATGGAGTCATCATGATATTAATAAAGAGTTCTTTGTGTCATTTGAGTAAATAAATAACAATAATAATGCAATATATAAAAGAGCCAGCATATCACTGCTAAGGGTCACCAAAGAACTAAATTTCAAGATTCAGTAGTACCAGTGTGATATAAACCAGGAAAATGGTATAATGAAAATATGTTTTAAAAATTACATGAACAAAAAGAAAGTTACACTGGCATGTGCAGGTGTCAATTTTAAAAGCAACTCTCCACCCATATTTTGAAAATTTAATCTATCCACTTTAGAAGCTGGACTTGTTACTTGCAAATGCCTTTCTTTCTTTGTTATATTAAAATTCTTTTTTTTTTTTTTTTTTTTAACTAAAAGCCCAGATCTTTCATATAAATTAATTTCTTGTTGGAGCCTTTCTTTTTCACTATCATTACTAGATACTTAGTGCTGTGATTTCTGTGGGACAAAATTCCAGCTGGAAAACTACTGAAGTTCACAAACTCTTCATTGTAATTAAGAAAATGCTGGTACCATGTGTCCCATTTCTAAGAACAGAAAGAAAAAAAAATTTCCTTCTGCAGATTTCACTGAAGTTGACCTGTGATTTTACTGCTTGGTCCTGCTTGAGTCTTTCAGTGGCTCATGAATATAGGACGGGGGTTCCTGGTCACAGGACGCAGAAATGTTGAGAGTCAGGTTGAGGTTCAGACGCAGCTTGTCTTGGAGAAGATGGTCATCACTCTCACAGCTTGTCTGAAATGAGTTGGTGCAGAAGATACTGCAGTTCTAATACTGCTGGTCATGCAATACGTGCTGCTATTGACAGTAAACAAGCAGGAGTAGGAGACTGCTTGAAGTTTCAACGACTGGCCCAGGTGAACATTTGAATTCTTCTCCCACCTAAAACTGAGATGTTTCAGGAGGACAATATGGTGGTATTGGTACAGAGTCTGTTACTGGGATATAGAGCTCCTAGGTTTCAACTAGAATACCCCCAGGGCTCTAAATTAGCCACATAAAAGCAATGCAGATAGAAATCAAGAAGTACTTTCATTACATATAAAAAGAAGTCTTGTACAAGTCAGCAAAATCTGCCCATCACACCTGTCATTTTTCACAGGAAGATGTCAACATAAAATGTAGGTAGAGAAGTGTGACACACAGCTATCCAGGGATTCAGCTGAAATCAAATGGAGGAATGGAAGATGTGATACTTCTCCTGCTCCAAATAGTGAAAGTAACTGAGGAATTTGTAGCTTTGACATGACTTGCCATGAAATATACTGGCTACATTGTAATTCCATGTAAAGTGAAATGGGCCTTTGTTCTTGGGACTCTGAAAGAGATTGTCATACTTTCCTGGTCTTCCAATAATGCCCAATGTTGTTTACATAGGAATGCCAGAGTGAGTTGTTTCTACTCCTTACAACATTTCACTGTGTAAAATTAAATAATAGATGAGACAGATCTCTGCATTGATTATACCCCCAGGACTGTCTGAGATTACACTCAAGATTTTAATGTTTTTTTCATTTTTAGGAAACCCCAATCCTACTTGTTGTTGGTGAGATGCTGAATTTCATTTAATAACCTGTTCTTGTCCCTTTTGAATATGATATTTTATATGAATATTAGGGTGTGTATGAATATTGTTCATATTTCCTACTTTAAAAGGCTGAAGGATTCAAACTTTTGCAAAGATGCAAATACTTGGTCATATTTCCCAAAAGCCTCATGCAGCTATTATTCCAAGAGGCATCATCTTAAAGTCTTGGAGAGTGGTTAATGCAGTTTGGCAAGTCAGTGTAATATTCACTGCATTACCTTGACGTGGTTTAATGGAATGAGAAGCATCCACTCTGTGTCAAGGAAAATTACCTGGTGACCCTTGCTGTAGCTTGATGCCTATTCTTAACTGGATAGCTATGAAATGGTGTGGAAAATCTTATATGAACTCCAATCCCTCTGGCTCTGTCCCTTAGGAAACTAATTTCCTATCAGCTAGTCTATTAAAAAAAAAAAAGAAAAAGCTTGCTTTGGTATTTTCATTTGCTACAGTATTATTTCATACACACAACAGAGCTCTCTGTTGAGCCTCCCTCCTGTCCTACCACCCTGAGGAAAAGATAAACCAATAATGGAAGTGAATATAGAAAAAAATAAATATAGGGAAATGCAAAGGATACTTTTTATATTGCCATGAGAAGCAAAGTCCCTTTTTGCAGGAAGCAGTCTTGGTCTGTTCTCAGGAAATTCCTTCTTTCCTCAGAAAACAGATTTGCAGAGTGAAATTTTTAGCTGTGTAATATAAGGGAACTAAATTTTACCCCCCTGCATGAATAAATAGATTAATTGTGAGTGACAGCCGGAAAATGAATTTCATGTTCTTGAAAGACACTGGATGATGTCAAAATCCTCTGCTGATTCATTTCAGGAGAGGCATGACCTCTTCCAAGGACCTCACCCCTGACCAAGGGATCAAACTGGTAAGCAGTGTGCAGGGCAGATCATTTTATTCTTTGGGTCATCTGTTCTGCCTGCCAGGAAGATTCCCAGTCAGTGCCAGCCCAGGTAAGTGCACACAGAGATGCAACCACCCAACTTTTCACTTAAGAGCTGGCTCTTCCCTTGCTTTAGAGGGGAGTGTAGGCAACTGGTTGGGGCAGATCTCTGGAGCCTCACATGCTGATCCTGCAAAGGCATCCCTTTGGATTTGTGCCAGGAAACTTACTGGTCAGGCATCTGCAGCAGGGCTTCAGCAGGACCTTTCTGCTTTGGTACCTCGCTTTCTGGGGGAAGGAGGCAGCTGGGTGCAAGGTACCGGGGGAATGCGCTGTCACGCACCTCTACCTCCACCCACAGCCCCGTGCTGTGCTCCCAGCCCGAGCCATGGTGAGCTCAGGAGCAGGAGCAGCCCGTGCTCCACGGCACAGGCACGGCTGCTGCGTGGTTAGGTGTGACTAGACCTAGGCTCAAAGCTTCCAAGAGCTGGAAAGCTGCACACTGGCACCTCTGACACAATGAGGGCTAGCACGCCGCTCATGCACAGGGATGCTATTTTTACAGCATGTTGGACTCATTAGGTGGGAGTGTCAGTGCCTGAAAAAGGTGGAAAACAGTAAAGAGACAGGTCCTTGGCACCTCCCTTTGATGTCTCCGATAACACGAAAGGCAGTCTATGCCACTGTTCTAGTAGAGTAACATTAAAAAAATCAAAAAAAGGAATGGAAATCATCAACCATAGAGGAGATCCCTGCAATTTGGCTGTGCTCCTGATCCACAAAGCTACTTTTCTGGTTTCTCCCATTAGCCCAGCTGCAATATGTGCAGAGGCAGATTATGTATCAGACCAAAATATTAACGTTCACAGCATTAATGCTTTGGAGCCTTTAAAATGAAGAGCATAACAGAAAAATCTTTTCAATCCTTTCATATAAAATCCCATCATTCTGAACTGACAAAAATAAATGCAGTGAACTTTCAGTGATATTGCACCATATAAAAAGGTTATTAAAAATGTATTTGAAGGACTAGCTTTGTCAATACTAATGCACTGAAGAAAGGGAGAGCTTCCCACTTCAGGCACTAGTGTACAGACTTAGTGAGGGAGTCATTATTGCAAAAACAGATTCTGGTAGCTTTAAGTTAGACAGCATTTTTAGACTTCATATGCAAAGAATCGCCTTCAGTTATAAAAAGATGAGCTACTTAGTAATATTGAGGTGAAATAAGAATATGTGTTTAAAGAAATTCTGCCAAGTAGATATTGGTTTGGCTCTGAAAATGTGTTTGAAAGATGGGGTGGGAGAGATAAAACCTAGCAGTGCAGAGGAACTGGTACTGGGAGGAATGTAAATGATTTATTGGTTTATTTGTTGATTCTTATTTCCATAGTAATCAGAAGGGTTTTTAGAGATGATCTATACATTCCCTAAAGTGATATGAACATAGCAACAAAGTGCCAGTGCATGAAAATTTTAAAGCACGATTGCCTTCACTTTGAGAATTGGGTCCACTCTCTTATCTTGAATTCAGACACCTCTGACCTTGCCACTCTTTTTGGACTAAATAACTATTTGATCAAGTTTCAGTATTACTGCTATGGGGTTTTGGTGCCTGTATTCCAAGACCAAATGAAAACCAGTCAATCTTGTTTCTTTGATGTAAATGAGCCTAGAACAAAACAGTAACAGAGAGAAAAAGCCAGTATTTCAAACCTTTACATGAAGTCATTTAAGATGACTGTAAGAGGAGTAAGAATTTATTTTTAATTATAATTGTGGGGGATAATTATAATTATTTTTTTATAATGCTCCCTCTGAAGCATACAGAAAACACTCTGCTTTTCCCATTGGTATGTGCTGCCACTTCCAGTTTTGTTCTCCTCAAGTATCACAACTGGGAACCTCAAACTGGTGTTTGAGGGAAGATGAACATCTTTGATTCCAGGAGTCAGTCCCTGATGAAGTGAGAAGGTAAGTGCCAACTCACTCAGCTGTGCTGACAGTTCTTACAAAGGTTTCATGCAATCCCATCTTTCTGAGCCCCAGCTCCTAAAGGAGCTGTGTTCTGTATTGCTTTCTTTTCAGTGCACAGTAGTCTCATTTTCCCACGTTAATTGAATGAATGGAATGCCCATTAGTTCTTGAGGCCTGTGTGTCTTAAGGATGCCAAAGGTTTCAAATAATAAAACCACTACAATTGTTCTTGTTCAAAGAGGGTCCCTTTGAACTATAGCTGGAATGTCTGGCACCTCTTGCCCTAGTGGTGAAAGGTCCATCCCCATCAGGACTTAAAAAACCTTTCTGAAATCTTCTCTGGCTGTTCTGCTTAGCAGTGATGTGAGGTAGCAGAAGAACACAACAGAAGTTTAAGACAACAGTATGGTAACATGCAACAAGTTTTCATAAAGGATATTTTTGGTTTGGTTTTGGGCTTTTTGGGTGTTTGGGGCTTTGTGAAGTAATGTTTAAATATTTTCAGGACTTCTGTGCATTGATGCACTTGCATGATAGTCTCCAGCAGGGATTTCATTGACTTTTCCAAGTTCATAGACGGGCATGTGGTAAGTCAGGCTGAGCATGATAAGTGGCAAAGGAGACAAAATTGAATGGTCTTTTGTAAGGCAATGGCATTTTTCTGTTTTCCAGGGTGTGACAACTAATCATGACAATATTATCTTAATAGCAAATAATCTGTAGACCTTTAGTTTGCTACAATGTAGTGCTCTTAAACTTCCACTGCATTACACATGTGCACATAGGACACACACCACCTAGAAAAGCATTGAAGCTGCCAACGGCAGTCATCACAGTTTTGAAGACTGAAAAGTCTGGAACCTGGCTTAGTATCAAGCATATCTCAGAGGAGACATGACCCTAAATTAACACAGCAAATAATGCATGATTAATACATGCATCTGTAATTTTAACACTAATATCTTTGTTATGATGACTAGAAATACAACTTAGACTTTCTTGTTATTTCCAGAGTTAGTAGAAAATTGACATCAAGTGCTTAGTGGATTTAAACATTTAATCTTCACTGAATATTTTCATAATACTTGAAATATACACACATGTAATGAGTATCATTCAATGGAGAAAATGGACCTGTTGTTCTTTCATAAATATCTACTTTTAAAAATATCTACTATCCAGCTGCCACATGGAACTTTGTTTTATGAGTCAGCAATAATTTTCCAGTGTTTATTTCAAGTTTCACTTATGTCATTTATTAAAACCTATCAAGGGATTAATGTGAGAAGATACTTTGAAGGAAAAAATCTTTGGGCAGAAATCACATATTTACACATCTAGTGCCCAGGATACTGCAGACCCTGATGCTTCTGTGGACTTTGAGGTTTATTTCCATAGTGTAACATTCTTAGTTTCAAGATTTTGGTTAGCCAAGCCAGGTTTACGAGCTTCCCCACTGCATCCCTTTCCCATCCATTGATCCAAGTCTGAATTCTATATAAAGATGTATTAGTACAGAATAAAGACAGGGTGCTGAATATAGCTTTCTGAGAGGCATATGACTGCCGTGAAGTTTTTAAAAAAATGTTCAGGCCATACATAAGTGATCATAGGCCTCTGGCTAATGTGTGCTGTTAGCAGTGATGACACTCAGCAGCAGCACCAGACACTTAGATGGGTCCTACAGCATGGCTGCCTTGCACCTTTTAGTTGTCCACTGAAGCTTCTGAGCTCCATAACCTCTGTTGCAGTTGATCTGCAGGCACCAGGTGAGAGAATTACCTAGAAATCCTCTCTAGGATACATGTTCAGCGCTGCAAGGGGTCACTCAACAAGTGAAGCTCAGAAGCCCCGGGCAGCACCTCTGCCCCGCAGCAGCCTTGCTCAAACTTCCCAAGAACACCCAACCTCTGCAGAAAAAAAATACCCTTTGTTACGACAGGGTTTTTTCACTCCTAGCCGGTACAGATCGGGCTGATGTCAAACGTTCGCCCACCCCGTATTTCTCCTCCGGTGCCTTTGCTCGCTCGGCCGGACGTGCTCATGCCAGCAGCTCTGTCTCCTGCTACTGCAGCGGGCCCAGGGACCCTCCTGCGGCCCAACCGCGGAGCAGCCAACCAACGCAACCGCGGCGGCCGCCTGGGAGCGCCGGGAGCGGCACCCCGGTGCTGACGGGCCAGGGCCACGGGCGAGCGCCCGCGGCAGAGGGGCCAAACAGGGCGGCGGGCGGGCGGACACCCAGGGGCAGAGGGGACTAACAGGGCGGCGGGCGGGCGGATACCCGGGGGCAGAGGGGCCAAACAGGGCGGCGGGCGGG
>WAAG01027521.1:0-17693 GCA_013390105.1 Tichodroma muraria | reverse complement strand
CTGAAACTCCTGTACATGTACCATATGCCTTTTTAGCAGTAATACGAAGTACCTGACAACTTGGTTTTTACAACAAGGAAAAAAATTGTAGGAGGAAAAGGTATTGCAATATTGAGACTGGTATATTTTCTGCCAGGGCTGGAAGTTATAATTAGGCCTTTATTTTCACAGCATGTTTTATCAGCCATGTGCTCTACCTGTGTTGATTTGTTAAGCAGAAAACGAAAACATTTTGCTATACTGTTTAGGTAAGCATTCATAGAGGGACAATGGCTAATATTTAGTGTATCCCACATCTTAGCAGTACATGACTCGTCAAACAAAGCACCTCTCCTAAAGAGACAGACGGAGGGAGCTGGGGTTGTTCAATCTGGAGAAGGCTCCAAGGAACTCCTAGAGCATCTTCCCACTAAACTCCACTAACGTCTCTCAAATTACCATGTCTTTTTAATTTTAGGTTTTTTTTTAATTGCTGTTGTCACTACAGAATAAAAGATGAAATAGAAAAGTAGAACATTTTCATGAGCCTAGCTTGCTTTCTCTTTCCTTTCTGCTAACATGACCTTATGGAAGTTTGTTTTCACCTGTAGTTAATGCAAATCAAAGCTAAAGCACTGTTGCTAATGGTATCGAAATGACTGATATCAATTGGATATGATATGAGATATCAGTGGATTGGATATGAGACACATTTCATTAATCTGTGGTGATGATAATAAAGAATATTTCAACTTCTAAAAGCAATCAGTCTCTTTTAAATGAGCACTGTTCTGCAAGACTTGCCTAACGAAACTGATTAGAGGGAAAAATTACTCCCTCTAAGCAGCAATCCTTCAGTAAAGCTAAGGGATGTGTTTGATACTTTTATCTCAATGTATTTTCAGTAAATTCCAAAAATTTGCTTGTGATAACCAAATGTTTCTGTACCTAAAAAAGAGGGGTGAGACAAAATTGCCAACAAGGCAATGCATAGCAGGGATGTTTCTTCCTTTAATTATCATACTGCTGTTCTTGCAAAGCTACGTGTTAGCACCCATCTTCATGATAGAGGGAGAAACCCTGGCTCTAGGGCGATATAAAAAGAATTCTTTATTACAGTAGCTGGAAGAGGACAAAACCTGCTGCTGGATAGTCCCCATCATTATCTTCAGTGGGACACAAAATGACAACAGGGAGAAAGAGGTTAAACACTATATTGTTCCCTCTTATGCAGTCAAGCAAGGCAGAACAGATTTGTATTATATTATATTAGAAGTGTTGTTTCGATAAAAGAAGCCTACCATGGATTTTCTTCTGAGGGCTATCTATCTATCCATCCAGTTTTGTTCCAGCAGTTAATACTTGGGATTTATTTTATTTAAGAGGGCTCTAACTCCTCTTAGATTGCCTGTCATGGGTTACTTCTGATGTTTGACTCCAGTTCCCACTGTTAACCCCGCAGCTCCTTCCCAAGATATAGCAGTAAGTAACAAAATAGCCCAAGTGGATTTTTTGGTGGAAACCAGCATAATGCCACACACTGAGGCTCCCCACCCTGTTATGACACACACACACACACACACACACACACACACACACACTGGGTGATGCACAGGGAACAAGAGTCCCTCTCCCCTTTGTAAGCCACTCCCCAGGCTAAGATGCAGAGCCTGCAGCTTCAGGCTGAAATTCACATTATATATTCGAGGCAAATGAAAATCACACGTCTTTGAGTGCTGGGTCCTGCGTTTGCCTGCATCACGATTTGAGGGAGGTTGAGTATCTGCCTCCAATTCCCTTGCTTAGTCTGTGTGTCAGTTTCACACTGCAGTGGCTTTGTGCGTCGTAGCTGCTGCTGCAATTGGAAGAGACTTTTCATCTGGAATGTGCATGAGGGTCTGAGATGAGTGAAATTCTTCTCTAATTAGTATCCTACTCAATTTTTCGCTCTACCGGTTCTTGTTCTTCATTATAGTTCCCTGCTGGCAGAACTGGTTTGTGGCTTAAATGCAGTTCACAGAAGATTTAAACTGTTTGATGAGTTATACGATAACTTAGGCAGGACTTGGCTTGGTTACCTATGTATTTAATATCGATTTTCAATATTATAGCCTACATTCTAATTCAGTTTTTATTTGGAGTTTCATACCTAACAGAAAGGCAGCTTTCTCTCAGACCTCTGAGAAGGTACCATTTTGAAATAAATTGGTTCTAAATAAACTACAAACAAGTTGATGTTTTTAATGTTTAGAAAGTTTTATAAATATTCTTGTGTTAGGTGCTGAGTTCATGCATCTTCTTTCCCAGGATCCTGTGGGTTAATGCTCTAAAAATATGTTACTACACATATTTTCTGTGAGATACAGCACAAGATAGTACTCAGAGAAATCAAAGCTGGATGCCTTGAACTGAATCATGGAACTGATTTATAGTGCAGCTATGGAGAAAGTAAAGTTAAATTCCAGCAGAAATAAAGAATCTTGACCAATGGCAACAACAGAAATGGTCTCATTCAAGGAGTTAGTAAAAATCAAGTCTTCTGACGGTTGCTTCCATTAGTAAAAGGTTAATCCAAAGAGGTTTACTGGAGGAACAATGGTTTACATGCAAAGTGATGAATTTGTTTTTTCACAAACTAAACGAAGATTGCCTATAAAGTCCTGTTTCCCTGAGTGCTTTGGGTCTCCAGCAGCACGAGATGAATGTTTCCAAGACTTTAACACACCGGAAGCGGTCTTTCAACTTTTTCTTGAGGCTGTCTTGCCAGCTGTCCTTGCTCTCTTTCTCCACCTCTGTGTGCTTCCCCAGCGCTCCTGTTGTTCCTCGCGCGTGCAAATAAGGTACAGTTAAATTGAGTCTCCACCACTGCATTTCTCACCACTCCCACAAAAGCCTTGGAGCTGGATGGCCCAGCTATTGCTCATGCTGGATTGGCTGTGGCTTGCTGGTGACCAGGCACCAGATGGGTGTGTAACTCCTCCTGCACATTTCCTGGGGTGGGAGGTGTGCTGCAAGGCTCTTAGCCAAGCAGTGCCATTTTCTGACCTTGATATATTTTAAGTAGCGTTGGCAGTACTGTCTACATGTAAGCTTATCTTTCTGTTCTCACATCCCTTCTCCAGTTATTACACTAATCTTTTAATCATTTAGGGTGATGTTTTCCAAGAAAATACCTATCTCTGATTGACCTTTTACACTTAAAATGTTTTTCCTTTTGCTGATATTGCCAAAGGACTCTCTGTCTGTGCCCAGAGATGGAGAACAAGAGGGATTGAGAGTGTACAAAAAAAGGAGGAAGGTCGTGCCAAAAGGGGCGGAAGTTTTTACCCTGTCTAAGCAGGCGGAACAGAGCAGTTGCTGGTGTACAGCAGCTCAGAGCCAGCTTGAACCAGCTGCTCCAGGTCTGTGTGTAACTAATTGAAAAGAAGAGAGACAGTAAGCTACTCTGGGAACCCTGCACCACACTGCAGTGTACAAATGCTCTGCAATTACTGTGAATTTACTGTCTGCCTAGATTTCTTCTATCACAGGCTGTCACTTCACCGCTTTAAATATGTCAGTGTGCTTCAGGGGGATTTTCTCAAGAGAAGGAGCTTTTGTGACCAATTTTCCAATTCCACAGAGTTGGCATGAGTCTCTTTTCTAAGGTGACCTTTATTTTCCAGAGTGTAATAAGTTACCACTCACTGATAACATCACAGAGAACAAAATTAGCACAATTCCTACCATTCGGTTAAGATTTGTAGGGTGTGTTTGCCCTTGCTTCCTTAGCTGCTTTCCTTTCAGGAGCAAAGCTCTGTGTTTAAAGACGTTAAGTACAAAGTTCAGTAATAAGTGATACATGCATATCCATATGCCCAGCCCTAGTCAGGTGACTGAAGTCAGGACATAAATCAGTCTTTTATCTCTGAGTCACTGCTTTTTTTGTATGTTTACAAAAGTGAAACCTAATGCTTGCAATTGCAAGCAGACAAAAAGGAACCAGGAGGTGATCAGGCTGCTTCATTTTTATCGGGAACTGAAGGGGGTGGCTGTAAGATACCAAGCCTCTTCTGGAAGAGAATGATTACAGACACCAAAAGAGTGAGATCATTGGCACATGGTGGCAAATGTCCCAGCTGCACCAGTTCTTCCACCCCTGCTCACTGCTGACACTGAAAGCAGAAGATTCACTCATTTGGCTTCTGCCTCATGATCCTTCACTACTGCATGTGTGGTACGGGAAGAGCCACCACGTCCTCTCTCTCTCCTGCCATGCCTCCCAGGGGTCAGACACTGCTGGTGCTTCACACAGGTGGTCCCCTGACATCAGCAGGTGGTGTGTTACTGTCATGCATGCCAAGAAAGCCTCCTGGAAAAGACTCAGCAGGATCCTCACCCTGTAGCACAGGACTTTGAAGGAAGCTGATGCCACATCTCGTGGTTCCCCCCTGCAGATGTGGCTGTGCTGTACGCATGGCTCTGTGGGGGCTGACAAAAGGTATCCTTGTCCCGTGGGAGTCAAGGAAGTTGTGAAGTCAGCAGCTTGCCTGAGCAGTCCACAAAATCTCATTTTGGAATACGTAAAAGCCTAGGAGTGGCTGTATGTGTCAAATGAAAGGTCTTGCCTGCCCACTTCCCATCTCTGACAGTGGTCAAAAAGAGATGTAAGAGCAGGGTGAATACAGAGGTGTACTTCCCCAGAATATTCTCCCAATTAATGTGTTTCCTGGCAACTAAAGGTTGTGTTGGACTGCTGCCAAAGGGATACCATCCCTGCAGTGTAGCTGACTGCACTCCTCTTTTGTGAGGAAATCCTCCAACTACAGCCAGTGGCAAATGAGGCAGCATGTTCCAAAACAGGAGGCCACCTTTAGGGTAGCCCTAAAACCTTGGATTTCCAAAGGTGAGGAAATCCCTGTGTAATGGGAGCACTGCTTCTCAACTGGTTTGCCCCACATCAACTTTGCCTCAACTTAGTGCACCACATCAAGCTCCCTGGCAGACTTCAAAGCTCTCAACAGACTGCTCTCACAATGGCACAGGTGGGGATGTTCTTCCTCTGAACATTGTGTTTTAGTTAACCAGGTAAACAGTTTTTCTAAACAGGTGTTTTCAGACACTGTTGCTATAGAAGCGATTGTGATCTGAAAGCAGCATAAGCTGCTGATTGCCTTTCTCATTGATGAAAATTCAGAGACTTTGGCAAAGAGGCAAGAGCTTTGGCCGGGATGGAATTATTATTGATGAAAGTATTGCAGCTCCATCGCTGGCATCAAAACTCACTTTTAAGTGCTGGGACTCAGAGATGCCTTTGAGAATGTTCTCTCGCACACGGGGGACTGAGTTTCGGCCAGCTCGTTTGATGTACACCGACAGGTCTGACGGGAGTTGGGTCTCCCCTCGCAGGGCAGGCATTGCGGAGGTGAGCGGGGGGAGAGCACGGCCGGCCCGCGGGAACGGGACCGGGAGCGGGGCCGGGGTCTCCCGGCGAGGCTCCGGGAGGAAGCAGAGCCGGTGCGGTGCCCGCGGGGGGAACCTGCGCCGCGGGCGCCCGGCTCGGAGAAAGTCGCAGCGCATCCCCGGGCCGGGCCGGGCGGGGAGTGCTGTGACTCGCCGTGACTCGCCATGCAGGCGGGGAACCTCGCCCGGGGCCGGCGGCCGCTGGGCAGGTAGCAGGGCAGGGCTGCGGGAGGCGGTGCCCGGCCAGGTGCCGGCGAGGGAAGGGCGGGGAGCGGCGGCAGGTGCGGGTCAAGCGATGCAGGCGGGCGGCGAGGGAGGCGCTGCCCTCGGGGCAGTGCGGGGGGCCCTGCGCGTCCCCCGGCCTCTCCCCCAATCGGTCTTTCTCCGTTTCTCCGCGGCCCCGAGGATGAGCGGAGCCGAGGGCGCGCACTTCAGGCGGGTGGCGATCCGCAGGAAATCCAGCGCCGCTCCCGGTGCGGGCGCAGCAGCGGCCGCCGGCCCCGCGGGAGCCCCCGCCGGCAGCACGCCCGCAGGTAAGAGGACAGCGGGGAGGCATCGCTCCTGCGCGGGTCGGGCGCGGGCTGGCTCCCGTGGGCTTCCTGCGCCTGGCCCGTACGAGCAGAAGGCGCTGCTCGCCTGCCAAAGCCGGGGGAGGTTGGCGCATCAGCTTCTGCCCTGCGGGGCTTGCGGCTGCGCTGGCTGCGGGGCCGCTGCTCGTAGGGGTGGACTCGGGGGCTCACGGGGAGAAAACTCCCGGGGCCTTCGGAGCTCATGCCTTCAGCACGAAATGTACTCAAGTTGTACTTTTTATTCGTATCCATGTATGTTACATTGTTATTAGAATATTATAACATGTGCTTATATTTTTATATCTAGGGCTTTTGTACTAGCAGTTCTTAGGGCGGCAGGAAAACAATGCTCGCCCTCTCACAGACCGTGTCTCTCACCCGCCCCTCTCCAATGCCTCTCTTTTCCCCCTTCAGCCACAACCCGTGCTAGACTTGTTTGACACGTTACACTTCAGAAGGCAGCTGCGTAATGTTGAAAGGGACGGTCAGGTTCGTGTTGGTTACCTGCGTTTTCCTGGAGAAGTACTGCTATAAAATCAGAACTTCAGAAAGTTGTCCTTTATCAGCGCGTTAACACACAGCACGCATTTCTGGGTCTGAACTCTGTGATGTGACAGCAAGTGTGATGTGCTGTCCTCATACTTGTGGTGTGACAGCATATTGGTTTTATGGGTGTGCAAGGGCAAGGTGGGTGAAATAAAGCTTGAAATCTCTGCCATATGGTTATTACAACGTTGGGAATTATGACATGTTAAATACTAGGATGGGTTATTTTGCTTGGGGACAATCTTTCCAAGACTTCCTGGGCAAGAGGTCTGCTTAATTTAACAGTGAGTATGCACAGAGAAGAACAGACTGTTGCAATGCTGTTCATGGGATCCTTTATTTTAGCTTTAATGTGTAGTGACTTGGAATTTGTGCATGAAGCCACAATTTTTTATTGGTGGTGGGATATTTTTTTTTCTCCAAGGCTTTATGTGTTTGTTTACATTAGGAAAGAGGAGCTGGTGATTGTGTTTGCAGCATGTAGACTCGGATTTTTAGTCTCCTCAAACAGACGTATACCAGGACTCTGTTTCTGTTAGCTTGTAATTTACTTTCTTTAGTCTTCTGCGGTTACTCTCTGTTACCTTAGATTCCTAGGTAGTGTGTTTATACTCATCTACAATCTATTTATTGTTGTTCTTTTCATCTGTGCTCACACCAACTTCACCAGGTGACTTGTTTACTAAACATTTGTGCAAGATACAGCCTTTCAGTGTGACCATTCTTGTGAGGCTTTTGGGTTGCAGGAGGGTTCTGAGGGCCATGGCAGGAACAATATCGTGCTAATCAAATGTCCCTGCACTGCAATAACCAAACTCCCAGTAGTTTCTTGTGTTGTGACTTCTGAGTATGAAAACCTCACAAATTAAGATAAGGAAATGAATTCCAAGTATGTGGGAAATAAAAGGCAGATTTGTTGATGATTTCTCCATGTAAGTGCATAAAGCCTCTCTTTTTTTCCCATTCATAATCCATTTCTCCCAGAAAATAAGATGAAGAAACCTTCTGAACATGATGTCTATTCTCAGAGTGGAACTTTGGCTCCCTGTCTGCTCTCCCTGTTGCAGAAGCCGCTGGAGCAAGTGCTTCAGCGTCCT
This sequence comes from Tichodroma muraria, assembly GCA_013390105.1. Classification (NCBI taxonomy): domain Eukaryota; kingdom Metazoa; phylum Chordata; class Aves; order Passeriformes; family Sittidae; genus Tichodroma; species Tichodroma muraria. The sequence continues at coordinate 10,060 of WAAG01027521.1, read as the reverse complement.
ATAAACCCAGGATAGCTTTGTAGCTTCCCTCTCTGTAGTCAGAATGTGACTGCACTTGCTTCTGTGGCTGACAAAAGCTTACCCGACTGCCTTGATTCTGCAATAAAATTAATTCACAGTTGCAACATGAAGCTAGATGTATTCTTTCTTCTATTAAAAAAGAAGAAAGGCAAGTGTTTACGCTTTTCTGGCTTATAAAATAATAACTGGATCTGAAAAGGGTTTTCTAATGCAGCACTATGCCTTAGACCTGCTTGAAAATCTTACAGGAAAGGAGTTAGTGTAGCTCATCTCCAATCCTTGTCTCTGCCAAATGTTGTGCAATATGAGAGCTACTGATATTACTGCCTGGGGGACTGTACTCAGGCAATTGTCTCAGATCTCTATTTGGAAAGGAACTCAAGAAAGTGGATCTGTTTTGTGAGTTATAAATGCATTTGAAACAATTCTGGATGATGCATATGGCAAGCATATCAGAATTCTTCTCAAACTAGTAAATTGTGTGTTAATTATTGCAAAAGCATAATAAAGACTATTGTAACTCCTGTGCACTCAATAGTTGCCTCAGAGCTTTTGACATTGGACTGATGAAGGAGGGAATGTCGCAGCTTTTATGTGCTGGGAGGCAGAAGATCAAGGAGTATTTCCATTCTTGGTGTTGCTTGAAAACATTTCTGATGCTGAGATACTGAGCTACTGAAGTTTTCTGTTACAGCATCAGCCTTTTGTTGTGCACTGCAATCAAAGTGCCGACATGTAACAGAAAAATCTTTCTGCTCTTCCGTGTAGTGTAGTCCAAATTCACCTTCATTGTCATGTGCAAAGTGCCCAGTATATTTCGTTAACCTCGGAGTTTGAAAAAGCTTGGTGTGTTTAACTGCCTACAGGACAAAGCAAAATTTATCTCTCATTAGAAATTGACCTTAATTTAAAAGTTTAGACAAAAGAGTACTTGAATCTTCAGAGATACTTTGAAATGGATGGAAAATGTCAATCCTGGTATCTGGAGATAGTTTAGAGAAGGGCATTGTATGGAGTAACGTGATTAACAATCTGTTTTTGAAGGGAATAACTGCATTGTGGATTTTGTGTCTTTTTTTTTTTCCCCTGCTGAATTAGAATTCAGAGTTTGTGCGACTTGAGTGAATCTTTACTTCAAATGTGTGTGCGCATGTTAACTCAAAATTAGCCTCCCGCCAAGGAACAGGTGTAGGCCACAGCTTGCTCGTTCAGCGCTTTCACAAGCCAGGAGCTCTGCGAGGGGTGAGTGTGGCACCACTTTGATTCTGCAGAGGATCAAGCTGTCCTGGGAGTTTGTGTCTCCCCTTAGCTGACTTCATTAAGGTGTGAAGCCGTCACTCAGAATGCAGGGACACAGTAACTCACTTTCATAGCAAGAAATAGCTTACTCCTGTCATCAGCACAGTCACCTCTGGCCTGGCTGCACATAAACCAGATTAACTTTTGTGGCATTCAAATCTTGCACCGCTTCCCTGGCTTTGTGCACTGAAGTGCAAATTTTCGCCCTTTCTGGAAAGTTTTCCTCTGACCACCGACTTCTAAATGTACATCTGCTGGCACTGTGCTGTCTGTTGGCAGGCTCAGACACTGCTGAGTGCCTCGTGGGGAGTTTAGGTAATTTGCATTCAGGAGAGCATTCACTGCAGCAAGGTGTCTTCTAACACTGACAGGAAAAGAACTAGTTCCCCGCTGCTGCTGTTGTATCTCTGCCTGTAAATGGGTATGAAATGATGGGATTATGTTATGAAGAAACTTCAGTAATCTTTTGGGCTTCCACCTTGCGGTAGGAGATAACTAAATGAGACTCGAATAGCACGCTGCTCTAGTCTTTGAAAAATGTCTTTGTTGTTATTTTTTTAAATGCTAGAAGGACAAATGTGCTCTACCTGACAATTTCTCATTGTTGTTGTTTTACCTTTGAAAATATACTAATGCACATTGGATTTTTATTCTTCTTGTTCCTCGCTTTGTATGACCCACTGCATTTTGTTGACTGGTCTACAGTGATTGAAAATTTGGTATACAGTGTGTTCAGGGAAAACCTATACAATCATTAGGGCTAATTGTAGCAGTGATTTGCGTCTCTACGTGCATTAGAGACCACTGACGAAGAAAAATAGCTGCTTTACAGGCCTTCCTGGGAGACTTTTTGACATTTTTCTAAGGCTGAGCTTTATCAAGGTGTGTTGATACTTTAAAATGTTGAGAGAGGAAGGTGAATATGATGAAACTGTTTCCAAATATTCCTCTCCCTTCAAAAATGAGAAAGTAAAGCATAACAAATTGCTTTTTGCAGAGCTTGCATGAAAATACGTTTCCCTCTCATTAGAAAGCTTCCTGTTTCTGTGGAAATTAATCACCTCTGCCTCTTATTGAAGCAAATGTAGGGAAGTGCCAAGAAATGGAACTTTGTTTTTGCCATTTCTTCCCCCACTTCTCCAAATGTTTAGGATCAAAATTACCCTTTAAGCCAATAAGAACGTATTGTTTAGTTCATATGCTATCCAGTCATATCTATATGTATTTTGTGTTGGCTCGATGTTTCTATTTAACTCTTGTCTGACAACGTCTACTTTATCCAGTAATTCTTGTTGGCCTATATAATATTGACTTCCTGGTGATTTGGATAATGATTTCCTGAAATAAATTAAAATTCATATTCACTGATTGACTTCCAAGTGACAAGACACAAAAGATTTCAAAGGAGAGTTGCAATTTGACAGGGGTTTGCTGGAAGTTGTCTGCTCCTTGATCTAGACACTTCTTTTAAATATAGCCTGAGGGGCCAAAATCATTGAGGTTCTGGTAAGTACCGTTGCTGAAATGCTTCTAGGCATTGCTGAAACTGGGAAAGTAATAATTTGCACACCCAGTGCAAATTAGTTTGTTGTGCAGAATCATAGGAGAAAGTTTCTTTTGTAGATAAATTAATAAATGTGGTTGGGAGATTTCCAGATTGGAAAAGGAGAGCTTATTCAAGGAATGTGTTAGTTTTGGTAACAAGTAAAATCAAATACTGACAAAAGAAGCTGATAATAAAAAAAATTAATATAAAAAAGTGATTTTGCCCTTGGCTATTATTTTGTTTCTTTTTCTGTCAACACCCATGCTGGTTAAAACTGTAGCTCTCAGACTTTTCCCCCACTTCTCAAGTCCCAGTGAGGGACTATCTCATCTCCCAGCAGTCCAGTCAAAATCCTTTTTGTAAGATACTGGGCAGTATTTGGCACTGTTTGTCAGTATGTCTTGGGTACTGTGAGATCTGTGATAAAGCTCTTGAACTGCTGTGTTTTGCATTGTTGTGTCTTAAAGTAGTGTCATACATTTGATATATAAGATAAATTGTCTTCCCAGGATGAAGGATCTGTCAGAGGGAAAGGAAAAATATGAAGGAAATTTTAAAACAAAACACTTGTGGGTTTTTTCTTCTAGTTCTTTTAATATTGGGTAAATTTTCTTCAAAATATCTCTAACAATTCAGTATTTTAATCAAATTACTGACTGTGAATCTTGTAGCTGAAACTCTTTTTCTATGAGTGGAAAGAAATGACTTTCTGTTTCAGAATGGTATATATGTGTATATTAGCTCTCCTGAATATAAGGAGATCCGGGATGAATATTTACACTTAGATATCAGAACGATCCTTTTCATCGTGTTAAATCTGTGAGTAAACTGTGCCTCCAGCTATTGATGGTCAAAACATTTTAATCAAATGCGTAGCAGAGGACAGCTAGATATATTCAGGCCATTGTCAGCAAGCTCCTGTACTGACAGAGGGAGAGAAAATGCTGCTTAGGGAGTGTATCCCCAGAGCACCAGGTTGTGTAAATAACCTGAGAATAAAGGAGGAAACTGAAAGAGGAATTTTTAATGGTTTCTTCAACTAGCTGCCTTGGAAATAACATTTTAACAGAGATAAGCCTTTAGCAGAAGAAGACTTTTGAAGTAAATGTAGGGAAGGGAGGATATGGTTCTGTTGAAACGTTGTCAAGCCATGTAGAAATCAGATGTAGTGCCAGAGTGCAGATACACAGCAGTAAGGTAATATCAGAACATATGGATAATTGAATAAAAACAGGAGAGAAGGAAAATTACTGCCACAGTAGTCTGCAAAATTAGACATGTAAAGAAATGTATGTCTAATGAATTTCAGAGCAATTTGACACCTCTGATTGCACTGAAACTCAGTAAAATGGAGCATAAAATGTGTTGAAATTAGAGGCAAAAGACTGAGTGGAAGGTAGGACAGAGCAGTGAAATAGCATTCATTATAAGTATTAATGCTAAGTATGTCAGATGTTAATGTGAAACAAGTTAAATAGCCTGCAAAGGAAAAACATGGTGGAACTGTAGCGTGACGTGAAATTCTGTGGCCTATTAATGACTTCTGAACTAATGTCTTGCAGCACAGGCAATAATGTAGCTGAGAGGTGTAGCCTTCTCCTCATGGGTGACTGCAGGCACTTTCCCTCCCTCTCACACGGGTGCTGGTACGGCCAGAATTAGATGAGGCTAGGAGACAGACAATGCGAACAGCGATTAAAAATCACCGACTGGTTCCGTGGCTGAATTTCTTCTGGCCCTTTTAAGGATTTGGTTTTTTATTAGCTGAGCATGTGCTGTTTCCGTGCCAGGCTTTTGGCTCTGCTGGTCGCTGTTGGGGACTTTGTGGCGCTTGAGAAGCAGAAGTCAACAGAGAAGTTTCTAACTGCATCTTTGGTGTGCTTCCGTTTCTGTGAAGCACGAGAGGCCTCAGCCTGGAAAACTTGAGAGCAGATCCCCCTGCCCATTCCTGGTGGCTTCTCAAGGCAGATCTAGGGGTAGAGTGCAGAGCTCCCTCTGCTTCTGGCTGAGCATCCTGCCCTGACCAGTTGCTGTTCCTTGTGGGGACTGTCCAGTCTTTGAGTTCCAGCTAGAAAACCAGGCTAGGATGGCTTTTTATTTATTTACTTAAGGCTTCGTCTTCCTACTGGGCTGAGACATTTGGTTGCTTAACCTCAGGACTCTGTCATATGCCACATAACTTTCTTGAATGCTTTAGTATTGCCAGGTCACAGGAGAGCAGGCTCCTAGTTCCTCTTCTGCCATGAAACAGGTTTTCTAAATCAAAAATCAAAGTTAGTATCTACAGCAGACTTAAAAAACTCCAAGCTCCGTAAATTCCCTGAATTGTAAAATTGTTAAAGCAAATAATATTTGAAGACAGGTTGCTTTTTAAGTATTTTGTCTTGTATCACAAGGGCTTGATGACAACTTGTTGCAGTGAGTTATTAGAACGTTTTTCCTCTTTGCCATCTCTTGCTACCATTCAGTATCTTGTGAAAATTCACTTCCTTAATTGAATACTAGTATATATGCATTATTTATATTAACATCAGTAGCTGAGTTAGGAAATTAAACTTACTGGCTAATTAGGTCTCTCTTCAGAATTGGTGAGTTAAGAATCAAAGCAAAGTCACTGGTACAGAAAAAATAAATTGGTTTTGGTAGAATTGAAATTTTTCTCAGTTTTATGCAATTATACTGCTATCAGCCTTTTCTTCCACTGACTCTTGCCATAATGTCCCTGTCTTAACACAAACACATTGTACATTCCTTTTTATTCAGTCTGGCACTAACTCTCCTTATTAAGTGGTTGCATTTCATCTGTGAGGGTAGAATCCTTTTGTACTTCAATTATTCTCCTATGGATTAGCAGTACTAGAGCATTTAAGAAAGTTATATGAGATGAGACACCTGGGGATGGCTTTCAAAAGCCTGAAAAGTCTTAATTCTTAAAACTTCAAAAGAGGCCTTTTATGTCTTTAAAAAAAAGTTTGCAAATTCTTGCATAAAATATGGTTCTAGTGAAGGGTTTGCAAAACACCTGATTTTTGTGGTATGTACAATAAAATCAGAATTGTTATCAGTGCATAAAACTATTCAACATTTGTGTTTTGGCTTATTTTAATTCTAAATATAGAGCAATGTGAATTTTATTAAGATGTGTTTTAAACTTGAGAGCAAGTTGCATCAATTTACTACTAAAAATCATTGTCCATTTTAGAAAGCAGAGTGGTTGTAGTGCAGCAGCTTAAGCTGACCACATAATCAGAGCTGACTGTTGCCCTGTAATTACCTCTGTGTGCTCTTGAGTTATGCATGATAATGCAGTAAACAGTGTTCTTTGTAATTCATTAATCTATTACTGATCCGGGGGACAAACAGGCCCACCAGACCTGCAAGTGAAGGGCATGCAGGTGCCTGAGCTGGCTGTTAAGGTGCTCTTTAAGCCTGCCAAGGCAGGTGAGGCAGCAGGGGATAATTGCCGTGGCTTTTGTGTTTGTGGAGGGGTCAAAACACAGCAACCCAAGAGGTGGGTTGTGCACGTTTCTAAACTCCTCTACATCCTTTCCCTGTCCTGGATCAAGTGCAGAGGGTGTCTTTAGAACAACATTCCTGACATGCAGTCAAGGGTGAGAGAAATATCCAACTGCTGTGGACAGCCAGCAGGAGACCTGGCTCATGCTGGTGGGGGCTGCTCTTGTTCTTCAACTTCAGCGTGGAGAATTGCCCCTTTAACTGTTCATTTTATTTATTTTCTGTATAAGGGCTGCTTGTGCACGGGATATATGAAAAGCTTTTTGTTCACAGAAATGAGAACAATATTAACATTGTGTATGATAATAAGGAATTTAAAGGAACTTCAAAACCCAAGTGAGTTACCTCTTCAAAGGATTTTCATGGAGCTTAAACAAACAAGTGTCTGTTCATCATAACTGTGGAGAATTATTACTTCCTGGTTTTAACAACTGCTACCTTTTAACACTATTATGGTTGCTTTTCCCAGGTGGCCAATTCCAACTGTACAGTTCACTAGATTTTTATTGGATTTGTTGGGGCTGTTGTCACCAAATGCAGTTGAGCTGCTGGAGAGAAGTAGGCTTGCCATTTCAAAACCTGAGTAATATCAGGGTGTTGTAATGTGGTATATATCATGAACCTTATCACCGTGAATATTGTGCCCTCTTTGCTAGGTCCCAAGTGCCATTTAGGCCTTGTATGGGAATGGATCCTGACTAAACTGAATTTTAATTGGGTTTTGTGCCCCATATAGCTTATAAAAAATGTTCAGATGGAACAGTGGTAGGTTTTAAAAAAAAAAAGGGATCAAGTAGTTTCACTGTGCATGTCATATGATTTGTTGATTTAAAGGCTTTTGTCATTTAGAAAACAGGAGTGTTATAGGGGTGTCGTGTGCATCTCAAGCTGTCACATTACTTTTTTCCCCCACGGGGCTAAACAGTGCTGATTAAGGGCATCTGCCAAGCCCTTTACTGATTGCCTACTGTGTTCTGCTGGGGTCAAGGCATTCTGTGACCAGCATTTATCTGAAACAACATGCAGTATAAGACAATGCTGAGGAGGACCAGGATTCTGGTATAGGAGACATCTATAGTCTATAGAGAAAGTCTTCAGAGTCTTCTAAAACTACTTTGATCCAGATATTTCAGACTCTTATTCTTTAAAACCTCAGCATTTTCACTATGATTTTCTGAGAAAATATTAAGGTAGTCCTTTCAAATAACAAAGGAAGTTTTAAATCTGATACAGAGAAAATGGCTGGTGTCTAGATGCCTGGGTTGGTAATGTTGTTGGAGTACCTGCAATGTGGAACAGCTCCAGGGAACAACAGTTTATAACTATTTTCCAGTTCATTTGTTTAGGTGTGATATTAGGAATACTCAAATATGGTGAAGTTACAGAATCCAAACCCTCACTTGCAGAGAGGTGACTCTAGAGCAGTGCAAACAAAAACTCCAGTTCCTGTGCTGAGACCCATAAAGTGTCACAACACACAAAGTGTTTCTTTGCAGCACCAGCCTTTCCAATTGTTTTCTTTTGCCTAGAGGTGGAGGTAGTCGATAGATCAGGAAAAAAAATTACAGAATCCTGTGTTAGAGTGGTTTTTTTTTGGAGAGAGTTTTCTGCAGGAGAAAGAATTCTATTCCGTCTGCTGCCCTGTGGTGTGCAGTGCTATTGTTCACACTGTTGCTGGTTTAATAGAAAAAGAAATAAATCTTTCACTCTTTCCTTCCTCTCACTGCGGGGAAAGGGATTAGATACCGAAGCAGAAATAGATGAATTGTTCTCTGTGGACACCATGAGAGTGCATATATTTAGTAATCATCATTTTCCACAGTGCTCTGCTGAGCTCTGTTTGCTTGTACGAAAGTACTTATGGAAGAAAAGAACCATTCCTGCCCCTCTCTGCTTCCCATATCTTCATTCTCAGCTAGTTCTTTGTGCCCCAGTACCACCCTGAATCTATAGTTTGGGATGGAAATGGAGGAATTTCTCCAAGTAATTTTCCTCCTTCAGGAAGTCAAACAAAGTAGCTACTTGCTGTCAAATGTTAGCTTCAGTTTCAGGAAGGAAACATGCTTTTTAAATATGAGAAGTGAGAATATATTATCCTTCCTGAGACTGACAAGGACTACATGCTTATTATAGTCAGTGAGCTGATAGGCAGCACTAAATGTGGGTAAGGCTAGCAGAGCTGGAAACGGAAGTACACGGAGCTGGGGGATCTTAAGTCCTGCAGTTGGATTTTTTTTTTAAAGTTTTGTTTTGTTTGTTTTTTTTTGTTTTGCTATGTGTAGAAGAGCAGGTTGTTAGAAGTTAGAACACAATACTTGCTGTGGCACAGGGTATTGAAGCAGGATCAGCTTTCTGAAGAGTTTTTTTCAGGTATAGTACACGAGGGATTAGAAAAGCAGGAGCTATTCAGTAACTATGGAGAGGACTGTGTGGTGCTCAAAGGACCCTATTCCTAAGGATTTTTTATTTTTTATTTTTCTTTATTTTTCTTTCTGTGCATTGAAAGAAGGAAGGATAATTCTGATAATTAGTAATCATGTTAAACTCTAAATAAAAACTTTTGAACTGCATTACAGCAGCTGCAGAGGATAAATTGCCTATGGAAATGGATAAAAGTTAAAATATCCTTAACCTTTTAGTGGTTTTGCTGTAATTCCTGCACTCTGCTTTTCATATCTGCAGAGTGGTTACTTATGCTGGATAGTGAAACCTTTCTAAAAATCAGTTTTGCTTTCTGATTCCATGGCAATAGATGCTCTTAGAAAAAACAACCAAAACCAAACGAAAAATAACCCCAAAGTAAGTGTAGATGCACTTCTCATTTTCCCAGCATCCGTGCAACTTTACACTTCACCTTCAGAGACTGCTCAAGGAGCTTGCTGAATGCCTCTCTGAATCCCTTAGTGACTCTGCTGATGGTTGGCAAAATTTGTCTCAGCAACTTTCTTTCCTGTCTCTCCTCTTTGTGCCTGAACAGCTTGATAAGAAGTTATACACAAGTTATTTGTTGTAGTTCGGACATGCGAAGCAGGCGTACTTGTCAAGTGTGCTTCCATCTAAATAAGAACAAATGATTTCCAGGACTGTTTTGTCAATTTGTAAGCCAAAACACTGGATCCTGTACTATATCGTGTCCCAAATTTAGTAATTTTTTGTACATTTTTATTTTCAATCAACCCTGTATAGCAAGTAATACAGTTTTGAATGGGTTGAGGCTCTTTACAACCTATTTATTTAAACCCACAACGTTTTCATTTCTATATGTTCTCATTTGTATATGTATTTTTCATCTCAGGAGTAAATCATCAGCCTTCAAAGGTTTTGAAAGTATTTCCTTTGATAAAGTATTTTTGACCTATTTATGTGTGATAAGTATGGTTTTACATTCAGAATTGTCTTCTCTGCAAAAGAAATTTTAAAGGATCAGAACTCCATTTCCCTTCAAAAAGAGGAGGCAGCTACTATGTTTTATTTGATTGATATCCCTATCTTATTGTACAAATAATTATTAAAGCTTTGTATTGCTGTATAAACCACTGTAAAGGACTATGGAGCAGAAGACTGCAGGTGATGTTTCTATATTTTAGGGTATTTTTACACCACAGACTATTAAATTAGAGAAACAGAAACTACTTATCAGATTATTGCTTTTGGTCTGCTCTGCTGATACTGAGATCG
>WAAG01027518.1:0-17504 GCA_013390105.1 Tichodroma muraria | reverse complement strand
GGGGGTTGGAAACTCATTTCTGGGGCCACAGGAGGAGAAAGAGTGAAGAAGAGGTGAACAGGGTATGCTCACACAGTTTGAAATGATGTGGGTTTACGATGAAAGAACTGCTTTTGGGCTCTGAATGAACATAAAGTTGTTGCTTTGTGTTCAAGTGCAAAATTTAAGCTTGACTGCAAAATACTAAAGTTACACCTAAAAGACGAGGTCTCAGAACTCTTCAATGTCAAGTTCAGATGCTCACATTGCCTACATGCTGGATGCAGACTGAGACATACTGCCCCATCCCCTCTGTGCCCTGGCATGTGCAGGAGGGAAACCTGGATGCAGAAGAGAGCTGCACTGTGCACTCACATAAAACCATATGCAGAGTCAGAGTGACCAGGATCTTGGGGTATGCCCAAAAGTGCCTCCACTGTCCCCCCGTCTCCCCCCCCTGCTGGAGTGTTTTCTTTGGNAGAAAAATATTTTACTATCATATTTAAGGTGAAATAATGCAAGAGAATAAAATAACATTATTTAATAAGGAAATTATTATATATTAGAATAACAGTATATGATGTGGAAACTACCCAAATGGGTTACAGCGTTGATAGTAGGATGTGGAGAAGACTTCAATTCAGCAGCCTTTGTGAAATAATACTCTCCTCCCCTCTTCCTTTCTCTGGAAAAATTCTGGGGCTTACCTGAATCATGCAAGGGAAAGTTGCTGTCAAGCAGAAAGACTAGCCCCTCCTCTCTGCAAGGACAGCCACATGCAGCAACTGTGACTTTTTCATAAGCACCTGGCACTGCAAGCACCCCAGTCTAGCTCCACAGTCTCTCTTAGGAGGCCAGTGAGTCATACCCCTACTTCAAGCCTCTAAGAAACCTGACATGACCTGCTTCATCTTCATTCAGAGCTGCTCCCCAGGCAGATTAATCACCTTCAGGACCACTAGCACTTGAGACAGAGGCATCATTTAAGGGTTTCTACATTCACCCTTGTGTTTCTACATTCATCCTTATAATACTGAAGTAATGAAATTTGTTCAGTCCACAACAATATTGTTAAGTATTTGTATAATCAATTTACTTCAATCTGATTTATGTTTTTCCAAAGAAAAGTGCTCATTGTCTCAAATACGACAGGTGGTTAAAAACAGACAAATATTTTAAACAAGTCAATCAGCTTTTTGGGTGTAAAATCCCTGTAACTGGAAGAGAACTATTCCAAGCACAGTCCAGAAAATGTCATGTCAGTTCTTACTGGTGATATAGAAAGGGACTAGAGTCATTAGTTTTCTCACTTGTGGCTTTCTTGGATACATTTTATCACGGGGCAGTAGCCAAACACATTAGAAAAAAATCAGTCTCACAGAAGTGATGTAAGCTGATATTTGGCAATTTATGCAAGTTACAGGCAACAACAGTGATCAGATTATTTAAAAGCTTTTTAACCTCTGAGACATCAGTGTATTTCCAGTGGAGTTACTCTGTGTTCAAAGTAGTACAAATGAGATGAGAGGCTTTCTATGGAGCATGAAAGAAGTAATCTACCTGTTGACATTCTTAAGTCAGCTTCCTGCTGAAGAAATATCTGTGTTTATGGTTAGTAATATCTACCCATACACAGAGACAAAGGGAGGGTATGGGATTCTCCAATTCTCATCCCTGATGCAGTCATATCCTGCTCACAGAAAGGGCACAAGAACCAAGTGTTCCAATCAGGAAAGGTTCCCTTGCTATCTTGCACCACCCAGAGATCCCAGGAGACAAACATCTGGGCGGAACTCTCCATTTCACCACAAACAGATCAGGGAATGACTTCCTTCTTTATCTCAAAGAACAAGGCTCTTCATCCACCACAAGGACATAAAGAACCTATATTTTGACTGAGACTTGAGCAAGCATTTCATCTATTTTTCAACTGGTTAAAATTCATAGGAGGAAATCCCTAGGAAATCTGTAGGAAGAATTTTGAGTCTTTGTCTTCTCTTCAACCAAAAATCTAGATAGATGAATAGATACTCATTATCTAATGAGTATCTATTCATCTATCTAATCAAATTAATGGGTTTGTTTTGAACAGCAACTATGCTTTATATTTTCCTCTGTGTTACTCTCCAGTTATTAAAATTGTTAGACAGATGCCTCTGCTTGAAGTAAGGTACAAACAATGTCAAAGTCAATAGTATGGACTTTATTTAACATTAAATGTGAGGGGGGAGAGAGAGAGAGAGAGAGAAAAAAGGCAGGGAGAGAAAGAGAGTGATGGAGAGACAGATTAATTAGAAAATATCACCATTCTGTGGATCCCAATGGCATCCTGTTGATCTTCTTGTTTTCTTGATGGGGAGGGCCTCACAAAACATAGAGTTCAATTAATTTATATACATTTGGGCCAAATGAGAATGCCCAGGTACCTCTCCCTGGGAGAGGGCAAGTTTGACACTTTCTCTTGCAACAGACTCTGGATCAGTTGCATCCCTTTGCATCACTGTATTGATTTTGCATGGCCTGGGTTTTGGTAGCAGCAGGGGCTCCTGTGGGAAGCTGCTTGAAGCTTCCACCATGTCCAGCAGAGCCAGTCTCTGGCCCCAAACTGGGCCAGAGAGAGGTTGGTAATGCCGCTGTGATGACATATTTAAGAAGAAAATCCAAACAAAGTCACCGGGTTTTTGCTTCTAGACAGAAGACGAGGAGGTGGGAATATGTGAGGGAAAACATCATGGTGACACCAAGGTCAGGGGAGAAGGAGGGGCAGGAGGTGCTCCAGGTGCTGGAGCCAAGATTCCTCTGCAGGCCCTGGTGAGACCATGGTGAAGCAGCTGTGCTCCTGCAGCCCTTGGGGATCCATGGGGGATGCAGAGATCCACCCACAGCCTGTGGGGATCCATGGGGGATGCAGAGATCCACCCGCAGCCCATGGGGATCCATAGGAGATGCAGAAATCCACCTGCAGCCCGTGGGGATCCATAGGAGATGCAAAGATCCACCCACAGCCTGTGGGGATCCATGGGGGGTACAGAGATCCATCCACAGCCTATAGGGGAGGTGCCCACGCTGGAGTAGATGGATGCCTGGAGGAGGGATCCTGTGATCCAGTGGGAGACCTGGTGGAGAGAGAGGGACCTGCTTCCAGGCTGGAGCAGCCCGTCCTTGGAGGACTGCATCCTGTGAAAAGAGAGACCCATGTTGCAGCAGTTTTGGGAGGACTGTCTGCCCACGGGGGGAATTCACATTGCAGCAGGTGTGGTTTGGCTGCTGCTTGTGAGAGTGGACCCATGCCGCAGAATTTCACAGAGAACTGTCTCCCATGGGGGGGACCCCATGGCCTCACAGGGGAAGGACTCCTCTCCCAGAGCAGCAGAAGAAAACCTTGGTGATGAACTAACCAAAACCCCCATGCCCTGTCTCCCTGTGCTGTCATGGGAAAGAAGGGAGGGGCTGGGTGGAAAGAGGTGTTTTAAGGGCTTGTTTTACTTCTCATTATCCTCCTCTGATTCTGTTAATAATACATTTCACTTTGCAACTTAAGTGTTTACTTTTAAGTTTGCAACTTAAAAACTTGCCTGTTTTGCCCTTGAAGTGTTTCTTCCAGTCCTTATCTCACTCATGAAGCCTTCCTTAATTTTTTCCTCTCTCCTCTGCCCAGCTGTGGCAGGGGAGGGTGAGCGAGCGACCCTTATGGGTGCCTGGTGTTGGGTCAGTGACAACCACAACAATCGTGCAGTCTTTGGGTGTAAGGTCTCAGGGATGAGTCTGAGGAGCGCTTTGGGGTCTTTGATGGTTTATGACATTTCTCAGCTGCTCTAATGTGAATGTCCCATGGATGTAGCTTTCCAGGGGTGTAGGGTTTTACAGCTGAGCCAGTTTGCGTAACAGAGGATGGATGTTCACTTCCTCTGACAAGAGGTAACGCCACACCCCACAAACCTCTCCTCCCCCCTTGGCTGGGGTGTGTGTGTATGCAAACCTGGCCTCAGCACATGGGTCTGTGAATTATGGCCTCTCCCATGCCAAACCCAGCCAGAACTGATTTTCAGGACAGCTTCTGGGTTTGGCTTTCTTGTGGATGCATTCTTCCCTTTCAGCTTTGTTTACTTCCCCTAGACCTGAGGTAATTGGAAAATAGTGTCACCTTTATCTCGCCTCAGGTTCCCTTAGGTGGCTTAATTCACAGTCCAAAGTTCCACTCAGAAGGCCTGTTCAGGGAGGAGCAGGCTTCAGTGGTCACAGCTTATTCATACAGTTTTGCCATAGTAGGCAAAAAGTCCTTCATAACAATGTTTAAGACATTAACTGTAACATTTCAAGCTCTCACACTCTGTCCTAAATATACGTATTACATCTGAAAGTCCAGTTTTTAAATTTCAGGAACCTGTAGTATTTTACGTTGCTTAAATGAGATTGGCCGCCACACCATTTTTCAGGGCAGGATTATATCAATTAACACCACATTTTTATGCATCCTTTGGAGGTCACAGTCATTTTGTGCACTGTGTAAGCTGAAAAAATTTGCATGTGAAATTTTAGTTTGATCAAATAAGTTCTGATTTATTTGGGTTGAGTGCATGTAGTGTCATTAGTGCAATTTCTCCCTAAATTACATAGATTATTACTCAAAACATTACAGCTGAAGCAACCTCAGTGTTATTTTTGAAATATGTCACTAGCTTTGTAACTCTTGTTTTTCAGCCATGGAAATATGCTGTTTATTAGGTCAAAAAAAAATAATTTCTAGGCCAATTTAAAAATTCATATAAACTGAAAACTGAATGTATTTTTTTTAAATTCAGATTAATTCTGAATATGATTCTGCATACTATAAACCTTTCTGAAATATTGTTTCACTGATGAGTTACCATAGATACCAAGCTGTTAGGCAGCTTAAAAAATCAACAGTAGATAGGAAAACATGTCCAAAATACAGCCTGGGCAATGTCAGAGCACACTGGTTGTCCTTTTCCTCTCGGTACTCTCGGTAATATACTAGAAAACAACCAACAATAATTGAGCAAGAAATAAAAAGAACAGTAAAAGAAAAAAAAAACCAAAACAATTTCATCCCCATATTCTGGGATTGAAATGCTGATTGAAAGTGCAGTACTTTCCCTCATTAGCACTTCATATGGAGTAGAATTGCTTCAATATTTCTCAACAAGCAAAATCAAAGGCTGAAAAATATTACTAATTGTATTCTCAACAGAAAAACTACCCATCCTAGATGTTTGTATTGTCATATTGCCATTCTCAGTCTGTGATGGGCTAACCTTGGCTTGGGGATGATTTGAGAGACAGCAATGTACAACAGTAGCCAAAGCCCCATTCTAGTTCCAAAAATTAAACACAGTATTATGAGGGCTGCTGTGGGAAAACTTAAATCCATCTCAGCCAGACTTAACATACAGCCTCAAAAAAAAAAAAAAAAAAAAAAAAAAAAAAAAAAAAAAAAAAAAAAAAAAAAAAAAAAAATTGCTTAGTAGATTAGGAATGTTTTCTTCTTCTGTTACAGAAAAATTGGATGACTAGTACAAGTAATTGCTACCTACTAATTAAAAATAACAGGAGTCATCAGAGAATAGCTGGAGAGCTACAAGCACCTGTCTTATTTCCTATTACCTAATGGACTACAGCAGCTTTCTAGTCAGCCATAACCACTGTCTCCCCTTCAATCAATATCACCATGAAACTTGGCACAGGTAACTTGTTCTGTGACCTGGAGATCGAGGAGAATTGAAGACAGACTTGTGCTTTCTCCACAATAAAGTATTCAGAGCAGTAATTTGGCAGAGTTTATCCTTTCTCCTGCAACTCACCTTTATGTGTGCTTGCTTCTGAGATCAGCAGATTGTATTGAGAAACAAACAGTCATTCCCATTGCTTGCTACTCTGCACTTGGTGTCAAGAATTTTTGCAGAAAGTGCAACAATAGAAATGACCAGCTGGGAAGGGGAGGATTCCTGATGAAGGAGTGCTCAGCTCTTCTTTCAGGGTATCCCATCTCAGCTGGGACATCTATGGAACTCTAAATTCTGATCTACTTTTTGGTTGTTTGGGAGATTGGTTTGTTTGTTTGTTTTTAACTGGTGACTTTTCCACCTCTTGAGAGGAACTATCTTTACTGGTCACGTATATATGTTCAAACATCTGATGTTCAAACACAGCTCTGGGACTAGATTTTTTTTGTAGTTTTCCTACCTTTTCCTTCATAAAGACACATCAAATTCTAACGGTGGCAAGGGTCATGCAACATGAACCAGTTTCAATCTTAGCAACATTAAAGGATTAACTCCCATTTCCTGTGGCTGTTCCTGCTGATGTGTTCTTTAACTGGTATGTTAAATATTTAAAGAATCTCTCCTTCCCCTGGCAGGTGATTTATTACAAGTCTCTGGGGACAATATCAGTGTCTGCAAAGTCACTAGAACAGAAGCCTTCCATTTCAAAGGGACTTCATGGCACAACCTGTGGACTTAAGGTTAATTTCCAAAGAAATCCTCAGCCTATCAGTACTGCAAGTCCTAATCTTTTTATTCCCACCTTTTCAGTTTATTATGCCTAGTTAATCTCATCACCACTTTCTGGGCAAGAAAGTCAATATGCTCCATCATCTCCTTTCATGTTCTCCCCTTGTTTACTCCTTTTGACATCTGTTTTTATTCATTGTCCTTGTGTCAAAGAACATAAATCTTCTATTCCCTTTCCTATCACATAAAAACAAGATATATGTGCTATCTCATTAACAGAAGTAAACATAGAACTTTGACATGTAGATGTGCCTTCAAGTCAGTGACAAACCAAATCAAAAATTCCCATAGCTCTATTCAAGAATGATGGGTGAAAATCAGTGAGCTTTCAAGTCCTTATTCTGCAAGGCCATATTGCCATAAAAACAAGTGTTCAAAGGCCTGGCACAAAAATTAACCATAAATGGGATATAAAAGGTATTTTTGTGTACAAATTATGCTCACTTCCATCACCACAGTAGGAAAAGTGGACCAATTACACTCCTTTTCAGTGCAGTGATCTAACAAAATCTAAAAGAGACCTTAAATTCATAGTAAAAAAAGAAATCTAAGGATTTAATAATTGAGTATAACTTGTGTTTTGGTCCAAATTTTTACTGTCATTTGATTTTGCTGTTTTATTTAATGTCACCAAAAGGCAATCTCAGAAAATGTAAAATACACTTAGTACTCTGAAAACAGCACAATGTCAAACAATAAACAGTAACAATGTCAAAGCTCATACAGCTAGAGCACCATTTTTGCCAAAATTATAAGGCAAACTTCCATCCTTGCCCCCCCTCCAAAAAAGTGGCTTTTCCACTCTTTCCCTTTGAAATCAACTGGTATTATTACCAGCCTCTTTGTTAGACTTCTCTTTCATAAAAGATTTTCTCATATTTTCTGTGAAAAGAGCTGAACAAATGATTGCAGAGACCTTTCCCACAGACATTGACAATGAACTTTAAATCCATTGTTTAACCAAACACTATATGAAGGGAGACTGTTCATTTTGAGTTGACATTATCAATTGAAATAGATCTTATAATTCATTTATAATTCAGACTATAAGATGAACCTGTGGTAATAACATGGGACTAGATTTCCCTTGATGCTCTGTCACATAACCCCATCTAAACTCTTCATAAATAACAAGAATAGTTTCTCAAATACTAAAATAGTCTGTCTAAGAGTTGGGCATTCATATTGGACTAGCATGACACGTACTTAAATTGACATTTTGGTTGATTTTCATGTTTTTGTACAAACACAGTTCTCTCTCAGCCCATGGGAAGAGACAGGCAGTCATCTCAAAATACGGATACAACAGAGATCTTCAATATTGTCTGCATGATGAGGTTTCTATTTACTGTCATCTGTTTTGTTTCCTAAAAGATGGGGGAAATAAAACTGGTACCATGAGATTCTGCAAGAGAAGCCTTTTGTAATTTGCAGAATATCCTATGTACTTTTCATTGTGTGACTAGAGACTCACAAAAAATAACACAAAGCCAGTAATAGCATTTTACATTGAAGCAAGCTTTTGCACTTATTTTTTCACTCCATGGGACTTAAATATAATAATTTGTCACCACAATAATTTTCAGTCTTAGATATTTTTTGCATACACACACAAGAATCAAAAAAAACCCCCATATGTATTGAGTTTTCTTGGCCAAGTTTTGATAGCAGGGGGGATGCAGGGATAGCTTCTGCCAGAAGCTTCCTCCATGTCCAACAGAGCCACTCCCTGACAGTTCCAAAGACAGATGTGCTGCTGGCCAAGTCTTGGCCAATTAGAAATGGTGATACCACTTCTGTGATAACATACTTAAGAAGGAAAAAAAAAGAAGTTATTGCAGAGTTGTAATTGCAGCCAGAGAAGAGTGGGGTGAGAACATATGAGAGGAACAACCCAGCAATCACCAAGGTCTGAGAAGAAAGTGGAGGAGGTGTTCCAGGCACCACAGCTGAGATTTCCCTGCAGCCCACGGTGCAGATCACGGTGAAGCAGCTGTGCTCCTGCAGTCGATGGAGATCCATGGGGATGCAGAGATTCTGCAGCCCATGAAAGGGCCCACACCAGAGCAGGTGGATGCCTGAGAAGAGGCTGTGACTCTGCAGGAGGCCTGTGCCAGGCAGGGTCCTGGCAGGGACCTGCAGACCTGTGGAGAGAGGAGCTCCTGTTGGAACAGGTGTCCTGGTAGGATTTGTGACACTGTGGGGGACCCATGCTGGAGCAGACTGATCTTGAAGGACTGCACGCTCTGGAAGAGCAATACACATTACAGAAGTTCATGAGGATTATTGCCTGTGGAATGGACTCATGTTGGAGAAGTCCATGGAGAACTGTATCCTTTGGGAGGGAACCCACACTGGAGCAGGGGAAGGACTCCTCTCCTTGAGCAGTGGTTGGAACAATGTGGGATAACTGACCATAACACCCATTCCCTGTCTCCCTGCACTGCTGAGGGGGAGGAGGTAGAGATAAGAAGGAGGGAGGGGTTGAGAGAAGATGTTTGGAGTTCTGTTTTTACTTCTTATTATCCTACTCTGATTTTACTGGTAATAAATTCAGTTATTATCCCCAAACTGAATGTGGTTTGGCCTTGATGATATTTGCTGAGTGATCTTTCCCAGACAGTCTCTGAACCCTTCTTTATATTTTCTCTCTGCTGTTCAGTTGCAGAAGAGAGTGAGAGAGTAGCTTTGGTGTGTGCCTGGCATCCAGCCAGCATCAACCCTCCATAGCACAGAAAGGTAATTTCTATGTTTTTGTGAACAAGACTCATAGTTATGATGTACAGATGATCTGAGCTCCATTTAATTGTGGTTTGTTGTTACTTGGGCACATTTCACTGTACAAACAAACATTATTGTCACAGAACTCATGTGAAGAATACAGGACCAAGTTCACAGGCCCTGTTCTCACAGCAGGCTTTATCCAGTTAGTCCAGTTAGTTTGGTCCTCATTATCTTGCTTCCATCTTCTTACCTTCACAAAAATCTTCTCTTACTACTACTGTCTCAAAATCTTCCACATTTAAGTTTGGGATTATTTTTTTTCTTTTTTTTTCTCCAAATTAACTTGTGTGCCATTGAAAAACATTATGATTTTCAAAATAGTGAACTATTTTGACTGTCCTACTTTCTAAAACAGTCTCATGCAAATATCTTTCAACCAATATGGCTAACTTCTGATAAAATCAGTTTTTAGTCAGAACCTTTCAATGGGGACCACAATACAGTCTCAGAATATTAACTTTTTATTAGCTTTGCCTAAAAACTTGGCAGTTTAAATAAACTGCAGTTTCTTTCTTCATTTTTTCTTTTTTTTTCTACACAAGAGATACTCACAGAAAGACACAATTAATATTTACAAGAAAATTACTACTTTTCTGANCTTCTGTGATAACATACTTAAGAAGGAAAAAAAAAGAAGTTATTGCAGAGTTGTAATTGCAGCCAGAGAAGAGTGGGGTGAGAACATATGAGAGGAACAACCCAGCAATCACCAAGGTCTGAGAAGAAAGTGGAGGAGGTGTTCCAGGCACCACAGCTGAGATTTCCCTGCAGCCCACGGTGCAGATCACGGTGAAGCAGCTGTGCTCCTGCAGTCGATGGAGATCCATGGGGATGCAGAGATTCTGCAGCCCATGAAAGGGCCCACACCAGAGCAGGTGGATGCCTGAGAAGAGGCTGTGACTCTGCAGGAGGCCTGTGCCAGGCAGGGTCCTGGCAGGGACCTGCAGACCTGTGGAGAGAGGAGCTCCTGTTGGAACAGGTGTCCTGGTAGGATTTGTGACACTGTGGGGGACCCATGCTGGAGCAGACTGATCTTGAAGGACTGCACGCTCTGGAAGAGCAATACACATTACAGAAGTTCATGAGGATTATTGCCTGTGGAATGGACTCATGTTGGAGAAGTCCATGGAGAACTGTATCCTTTGGGAGGGAACCCACACTGGAGCAGGGGAAGGACTCCTCTCCTTGAGCAGTGGTTGGAACAATGTGGGATAACTGACCATAACACCCATTCCCTGTCTCCCTGCACTGCTGAGGGGGAGGAGGTAGAGATAAGAAGGAGGGAGGGGTTGAGAGAAGATGTTTGGAGTTCTGTTTTTACTTCTTATTATCCTACTCTGATTTTACTGGTAATAAATTCAGTTATTATCCCCAAACTGAATGTGGTTTGGCCTTGATGATATTTGCTGAGTGATCTTTCCCAGACAGTCTCTGAACCCTTCTTTATATTTTCTCTCTGCTGTTCAGTTGCAGAAGAGAGTGAGAGAGTAGCTTTGGTGTGTGCCTGGCATCCAGCCAGCATCAACCCTCCATAGCACAGAAAGGTAATTTCTATGTTTTTGTGAACAAGACTCATAGTTATGATGTACAGATGATCTGAGCTCCATTTAATTGTGGTTTGTTGTTACTTGGGCACATTTCACTGTACAAACAAACATTATTGTCACAGAACTCATGTGAAGAATACAGGACCAAGTTCACAGGCCCTGTTCTCACAGCAGGCTTTATCCAGTTAGTCCAGTTAGTTTGGTCCTCATTATCTTGCTTCCATCTTCTTACCNTAACCATATGCTTCCATCTTCTTACCTTCACAAAAATCTTCTCTTACTACTACTGTCTCAAAATCTTCCACATTTAAGTTTGGGATTATTTTTTTTCTTTTTTTTTCTCCAAATTAACTTGTGTGCCATTGAAAAACATTATGATTTTCAAAATAGTGAACTATTTTGACTGTCCTACTTTCTAAAACAGTCTCATGCAAATATCTTTCAACCAATATGGCTAACTTCTGATAAAATCAGTTTTTAGTCAGAACCTTTCAATGGGGACCACAATACAGTCTCAGAATATTAACTTTTTATTAGCTTTGCCTAAAAACTTGGCAGTTTAAATAAACTGCAGTTTCTTTCTTCATTTTTTCTTTTTTTTTCTACACAAGAGATACTCACAGAAAGACACAATTAATATTTACAAGAAAATTACTACTTTTCTGAAGTAATTTAAGATTAAATCCTGTTTCTTTCTCTCTAGAATATTAAGCATATGGTTAAAAAATGCAACAGACAGGATAGTGCTTTGTATTCAGTCCTACAGGTTAGTAAGAGATGTTCTGTAGAACATGATAGGCTTTAGTCATGTTAAATCCTTCAGGGCTTTTCTGTAAGAGCTATTTGAGTGGTTTCACCAAGCTATTTGACTTTAGAAAGGCTTCCTCTTAGTAGGCAACTGCTCCTGCATTTTCCTGTTAGCCGGCTGTCCACACCTAATGTTGACCTGAATGTAAATTTCAACAGCCTATAAGACATTGATGAAGTGGTTCCAAATTCAGTACAGTTTGGTCATCAGATGGCCCAGTAAATTAAGTGAGACTCCAATTGTCTGGTATCAAGCTGAATACTTTATTAATCAAAGAAAGCACTTGATAATCAAGCAAAAAACATTGTTAAAATTAACCTTTGGGACCACAAACAAACAAAATATTCCATTTTCACCAAAATCAGGTGCAATTCCTTAAGTATGTTCAATATATGATCAAAGTTTACCCTCCTCATTACCTTGTAGCTTTTCTATAAAAAGTAACAAGCTTTTAACTCTTTTTATCATAGGACTCCACTATCCAAATTCGTCTATGTCTGCTCTTTGAACAAGTCTTTCATCTTTTCAGATAATTCTGATGGCCCAAACACAGATCCAATGGTTAATGTAAGTCAGCCTCCCTATAGCTACCTGTTGTTACATGTCCAACATCAGAATTCCATCGGCTTAGGGGTCTGCAGGTTCTCATGACTTGGCGTACAAAATTACACTGGTATATAACAGTGTAACTTCCAAGTTTAGCCAAAATGTTTAACTAGCTGGTGTCAGAATTTTAATCATTGTTAATGTGGTTTATATGAATTCTTGTTTTAGTCTTTAAGAAAATGCTTTAAGATAAAAGACTTTGTCTTTATGCTATAATTCATAAACTTTAAAAACGCTTTTATAACTCATTTAGGTTAATCTGAGCAGCTGTTAAAGGTTAAAACATTAAGTACTAACTGTATAAATTACTAGGGAGACACTTAGATTCTACAAGTCTTTAACGTGACCTTATT
Source organism: Tichodroma muraria (assembly GCA_013390105.1). Taxonomy (NCBI): domain Eukaryota; kingdom Metazoa; phylum Chordata; class Aves; order Passeriformes; family Sittidae; genus Tichodroma; species Tichodroma muraria. The sequence goes on along the minus strand of WAAG01027518.1, from coordinate 4,894 downwards.
TTTTTTCTTAAAAGTGTATTTGCCCTTTGAAGAAAAAAAAACAAACAAAAAATTATAAAGCAAGCATTAACTTGCTTTGCGGAGAGAAACCAGGATACAAATATATGTGAAGGAGCACAAGAGTGAAAATTGGATCTGTATATAGATCATCTAAATTGCTCTTACAAGCTAACCACAGTTTATGTCTTCTGTCTCATTAACGTATCAAAAATATCTGCTGAAATTAAGTAATGATCAACTGAAAAAACTGCGTTGCACACACATAGAAATGAACAAAGGTCTGGTTTTTCTGACTTGAGAAACAGACCAGTTAGTTTTGGATATCTGAACGGGTTGCTTTAGAGCTGAAGCTTTAGAGCTGAAACTGGGACTACTTTATAGTCCAAGCTATCAAAGAAGAGTTGCAGAATATCATCTTTCTTTAAAGAGGGACAGGAACAGATCATTCAGAGGCCAGTTTCTTGACTATTACTAGACAATCTCCTTTGTAAAATAAGTTATGTTTAGCAATCAGACATTTCTCTTCCAAACAGAGCAGTGTTCTGAACTGTCTAGAAGAGAAAAATAACAAAATATCACACTGTTAAGTTAGACTGCAAATTTGTTTTGAAGACACAATACAGGAAATAGAAGACTAGATTCTATCCTGAGTGAAGAAACTGTATTCAGCATATAATTATCTGGTATTTAAAAGAATTGTCATTTCATAATACAAGTTCTGTAATGCACAGGCTCAGAAACTTAGATAATTTTATGGAAAAAAACCAAACAGCTTCATTTTTTTCTAGTTATTTGCCTCTCAAATTAATGCAAAGCAAATTCTGAAAATCCTTAATTTTATGCATAATTCCTTTGAGTCTAGCCAGGTATGTAAAGGATAAGCCTTGAGACAGAATTTCAGAAGTAGGCCCTGATCACCCTTCCAAATGTTTAAATGAACAAAAAATAAAAATGCTACAGCATTCCTTAAAGCACTAGTTATTTCTGACACCACCATCTACCATTTCTTCACCATCCATATGCTAATGCCACCATATCAGACACACGCCAATGAATCTTAACTCCACAACATACAACATGGATTACAAAGCACATATTTTTTAGTACCCAAGGTGGGCCCATGCATACTTACTAGATAGATTCAATTATAAGAGAGGCATGTAAAGAACAACCTTTAAGCTCCAACCCTTTCCCCCTCAAGGTCATTTAGTGACTTGGGGGAAGAATAAAGTTTCCATGTCCGTTAGAGGTAAACAGACGTGACCATGAGAAGATACTGTGCTTCAAGGAGACATACTGCACTTTACTCGAAAGTCACAGTTCATACCAGTGATGTAATGACCGAAGCAACACTAAATGTAGTGCAAGAAATGCATATTGGTGACAGTAAAACTGTGAGCTATGAGGGAGGAAAACATTTATAGTGAGTTTTCAGGTGTGAAGAGAAATGACTGCAACATTTGCTTCACATGAGGCACTACAAGGAAGAGCATATGTCAGAAGTTGTTTGCTTTCCCCTCCACGCAGCCGGGAGGAGTACAGCTTCGTTTCTAGCTGTACAGAGAAGGTGAATTGTGCTGTTCTCACTGAACCCTTTCTTTCAGTCATAATAGCCTAATCAAAGGTTCAGGCAAGAATTACCTTTCCTTGAAACGAGAGCCATAAACCAGTTTGAAACACTCACATTCTAGTTGCTTGGGAATTCCTGTTTCAGCCCAGTCACACTATGGAAAGTAGTCAGCTCTTGCAGCAGGATGAGGTGGGCTTCCCTCTTTGCCCAGCTGGCCACAGAGGAAAGACGACATGCTGCTCTCGAGGGCCTTTGCTTGCAGCAGCAGAAGCTCATGGTGATGGCACCAATAGCTACATGGCTGCTCCCACTGAGGAGCTAAATTCAACCTGAGCGGGGGAGACAGAAAACTCCTGGGGTCTGGCTTCTTCTCTGAGCCCAAGGCTGGACAAAATCGTCTTATTCCTAAGGAGAGAAGTGAAGCTTTAGCAGTTCTCCCACACACTGGCAGGTCTCTGCTTCCTGAAACCCCATCCACCTAATCATATCAATAAAGTGGTCACCCTCCCTACAGAGCAGGATTTAAGGGCCACTAAGCTCAGCATAAATAATGTGCACACTCCTAAAACACTAGTGGCATACTCAGGAATTCCACAGTGGCAACAGATGTCCTAAATTAACAGTTTTCTTTCATTTTTATCTATATTCCTTCCTTACCTAACTGCAAATCAAGTACTTAACCTGGATGAATGGAAGTGTCTTGTAAATTATAGAATAGCTGAAGGTAATTATGTTTTCTATTGCTTCTTACACAAGGTGATGAAAAAAGACAAGAAGGACAGGAAAAATATCCTGTACCACTGATACAGAAATTGATTCTCACATGTATAATCCTGTAGAGAAAATAGAACCATATTTGTGGTTTAAATGATCCATCCCATTTACAAGATAGGAACTGAAGCGAAATGTCTGGGTGGCATTTGGCTTTTAGAAAAAGCAAGGGTGTTAGTACGTAAAATATGGAAAATAAAATGTAATTATTAATAACTATTTGCATTTTGCTAAGTGTCCCACAGTCAGAAATCTCACGAGAGCTTTAAGGCTCTGGTGTCTTTTTTTTCAAAGTCTCCTTTCAGTCTTTTTAAATCATAACTTATTATTTTAACTATTTATCTAGATTATACTAAGAATCTATTAGTAATGCTTAGTGCCTGAAACAAACTGCTGGTAAAATGGAAGTCGTATGAGCTCTTCTGAACCTTCATTCTGCACGTGTGATGTCTCTTTATCACAGCCATTTGTCATTTTTTACCTTTCAGAGAGTATTAGAGGATAATTACATGGTAGTTAAATTGCCAGAAATTAATGCATTTCTCCTTCCAAGAAAGGTTCTTTTCTATTTTGAATCTACTCGACTCTAAAACACAAGCTTCTGTGTGACAAATTGGATACTGCGAAGTATTATATGAAACAAAAGTGATTAACACCATGAACAAAGGCTGAATTCATTTTCAGACAGATGTAGAAACATTTCGTACATTAGATGTTTAATACTGTAGGATTCTCATATTGACTAATTTGAATGCCTATGGAGTTTTACTTGTTATTCCAAATTTCAGTAATTAAAATATTCTTGGAATATTCTTCATAATATTAATTGAGCATTTCTTGTGACACAACAAGCAAAGTTATTATTGCTACTGAGTTCTATTTCATTCTTCAGTTCCAGCGGTCTCTGACATAAAGATCTCTGTGCAGCAGACAAAATGCACAATAGTTTCTAAACCATGGAGTTCTGGGAGTGTACCAGGAAGAAGAAAAAAAAAAAAAAGGTAATGAATTTTGATCTTACTTTAACTAGCTAAATTCTAAGTCAGTAACTATCATTGAGATGACTGCTAATTCTGATTTTTAAATACTTCCTCTTCCACAGTACTCCACTGTTGGCATAATACAACACAATGTGCTTTAGCTTGAAGGCAAATGACCTCATTTGCAATTCTAATCACATTGGTAAGGAGTTTTGATTCCTAATCCTAAAGATAAAATTAGTTTCCATTTCTTTTGAAAAAAATCTGGGCATTTTATAAGACCAATTTCTAAGAGAACTCTAATGCAAAGACAACATATTTTCAAGGTCTTTTGGTGTGATACCTAAGGAATGGAATCTCAATGACATTATATAGAAAATAAGACAATTTGATACTGCAAAACAAGGACCATTTAGAGAAAGTAATTCAGAGGAAGAAAGGTTTGAGTGTATCATGGTTGTTCACTATAGTAAGAGTTTGACATTTCAGCATCCACATCATATGTGGATGAAACTGGAAGAACTAGAAAATCTTTTCATTATTATGCAACATAAAAATGGATGAAATTGTTTCCACTCCAACAGAAAACGTCTAAATACAATGTTATTAATATATTAGTAGATTGTAGGTAGATGTAGGGAAGTGTAATGAATATCAGTACTAGTCTTGATTTTCTCCTTAAGATTTTATAGCCCTAGGCATGAAATAATTCCAGCTTTACTTACTAAATTATCTAATATATCCACTAAAATATTTTAACAATTGTATTGCAAACAAAACCCACCAATTCACTATAAAAATAATTAGAGGAAAATCCAAAGACATCCCCTTTCTACTTTTAACAGTCAACCTGTTAAGAAAAATCCATCAGTGGTCATACAAAAGATGTAAGTGCTTTAATTTCTCTATAAAACCTTATGAAGCTGTGGGGTTTTTTCCCATTCTTATGTATCAATACCAGTTAGCAAAATAGGAGGTAGAGTAGAGGGTAAGGTTGTGAAAATGCCTAGCAATTTAGAAGACTTATCTACAAATTGAATCAATAAACTAGACTTTGAAGTAAACCCTTAGAGAACAATGAAAATCAATAATGGAATACTGTGCAAATGTGAGGAAAATAGCAATAAAAGGAGGACCATGACAGTTCCAACAGCAGTAGGGGTTTGTTTCTGGGACTCCTAGGTTTGTGTCAACTATCATCAAAGCCCTGATATTTGAGGTTCTAAGGGAAAATGTAAATTTCCCTCATTGCAAACTAGACTCACTGAACTGAATTTTATTTGCTTTATTGAAGATCTAATTCTGAAAAAATTGCTAAGACTACTAGAAGGACTTTCGTCTTCTTAAAATACCATTTTGGAGGAGAATTCCACATGCTTCTGCAAGGAAGAACTCCATAGAATTACAAAGAACTCTGTCAGAAAAATTGGCATTGACCATTGCTATGCACAGAAAGGAGATCGGAAATATGTAATAACAAATGGATAGACTTCATTTTCCAGCTGAAAATTGGCACCTGTTAAAGAAATATTCCAGATAGTCAGAATCAACTGGGAAAACAGAAGGCTGACAA